>ML783819.1:621348-635801 GCA_009831015.1 Picea engelmannii | reverse complement strand
AAAGTGAAACTTACAACCTGAGCCTTGATTTCGTAGGTCTCCTTTCGATGGCTCCTAGCTCTGACACACACACTTGCTCATGCATGAAGAAAATCAACTACTTGTGATGGCCTTGCTGGTGTCTCTAGCTGCTGTAGCATCAGTCCTTCATACAGGATTCCAACAATTCTCCAATCAACCTCTTGCTATCTTGCTTCTAAATTTTTCCATGAGCAATCTCCTCAATATATAGGAGAAGATAATTTAGTTACTTGGATAGAAAATGATCCCAAGATATCCGGAATGCCAGCACTTGAACAACCATTCGTTAGCCAACTCATTCTTCTTGAAGATTCTCTTCTAGAAGGCTCGAGAACTTCATCTTTTTCCCTTTTAAGAAGATGTTCGTACCCTAGCCTTTGTTACAGTGTGAACCATTCGCACCCTAGCTTAAGGCAGCCTGTGAGAATTAGACATTCTCGCAGGCAAGTATATAGGTAGCCTACGAACTTCTTGAAAAATATAGTTTCTGGAAGCAGACAAGTGCAACTTTTCTCAGGAAAGTATC
Source organism: Picea engelmannii (assembly GCA_009831015.1). Taxonomy (NCBI): domain Eukaryota; kingdom Viridiplantae; phylum Streptophyta; class Pinopsida; order Pinales; family Pinaceae; genus Picea; species Picea engelmannii. Next base: position 635,254 of record ML783819.1, on the reverse strand, counting down.
CTTATTGAAGAGCTTGATTTTTCTATCATCATGACATCATCATAACATCATCATGATGACCAAAATTGTGGATAACAGAATGACCCCCAAAGTCTGAGAGTGGAATCAGTGACAGTCGATAGACTTTGTAAGCTGCATGTGTGTGTCAAGAACCAAGATCACATCTAATCGGAAACCTGCAAACATCCAAGCATCGACAGAATATAATATGTATCCCTTCTAAGGTAGGCATTCCCATGCTCAAATAATATATTGATGATATCATAAACAAAGGTCATGGCCATCAATCATACACTGTGGATCCATGCCATCACAATATAGCATAGCCACTTGAATACACTGTGGATCTATGCGACAAATTTTTAATCAAAATGACATAGCCACGAGACATACACAGTGGATCTATGTGTCATGAATCATGCATATACTCCATTGCAATCTGGATCAATTAAGACGATACCCAGGGTCTTCAATCTCATGCCCAAAGTACGAATCTAACCATGTGATTACATGTGTCGAAGTCGAACATGGTAGAAACCACTTGATTACCGGTCATTAATGTAACCGTTAACAAGTGCGAGGGAAATCACCATTGATGTCAATGACTCCCAAGGTACTAAAGTACAATCCATCGACTGTGAATAAATGAGTTGATGTCGAACAATCGACGGAATCTTTCGATCAGGGGTCATTGATGTAAACCCACTGTCGAAAACGAGGAAACTTGCCATTGAGGCCTGTAAGCTCCAAGGTACTGAATGATTTCTAGGTCTTAATCCCGGATAATGCGTTGATGTGGACGGAACAAGAATCGTCATAGGAGGGCCTTGATGTATCCCCCATCAATGACACGAAATGAGTAACAGAGTTTGAAAGTGAAACATAGCATGTAACAATTGGACTTTGGACACAGGGAAGGCCGACATAAAGAGGATAAATAACTGCAGATGGACGACTCAAACAGAGGTTTCAGAAAGACTTCTCTTGAACATATGAATGACACGACCAATGATTTGGTAGCATTGACTCAAAAACGACACATGGAAATACCTTTATATCAAATCGAATGAGAGACAAATGGATTACCCAAACCAATTTCAGATGATGAATAGGGGGTGCCATGTTCAAGAGCGACACTTACTGCCAATTAACACAAAGATGAAACATATCCCTTTCCCAAATTTTCCCCCACCATTTCTGGCAAGTACCTCTTTATTTTTACGCAAGCTTGAAGAGGATCACATATGCTTGTTGATATAAGCTCATCCTTCAGACGAGTCCTTCGGAGTATTTTTAACGAACCCTAGGAAGGAGTGGTTCGGTCCCATTATGGGTCTGTCAATGTTTGTTTAACGAGTCCAGAGATAGTAAAATCAAAGGTTTTTCAAGATTATAGAGTTTGGAAAAATACTTAAAAGAGAACTCTCTCAGTTCCTTTTTCATACAATAGTCCAACGAGACCGAAAAAGGGTTAAACTATCTCTCGAAGGACACACACTTCAAATACTTTAGCGAGTGTGAAAATAGCAAGATTGCTCGGCAATTTTTTCTTGTTTAGAGAGTCTGAAAAGAGCTTAAAGATAACTCCAAGGGGGGTTCCTTTTTTGTGTAACCACAGCGAGCCCGGAAAAGGGATAAAATGACGCTTGATCACGTTCTTATGTTTTTGACAAGCGCAAGAACGGATAAAAAACGCCCGAGGTTTTATATCAAAACCCTAGAAAACAATCAAAAATATTCCACACCATAGAAAAAATCGTCCAAGACCCTTCATGTTCCATACCTGCAAAGTATTTTACTCATTTCCTCATTAGCAATTAGGGTTAAATAAAGAATAAATAAAAAACCCTATTTTTGACATAGTAAAAAAGTAATAAAATGAATTCATAACATAATTTACCATGTCATTTTACCATTTTACCATTTGAGTGAAAAAAACTTCCATTTTACCCTCTACCTTCATCATCGATTTTTGGTAGCTTCAGGGAATCATTCCACGAGCCGTCTGGATCATATTGGTAAGTTCTCCATTCTCTAGCTTTTCATGGTTTAAATTCATGATTTCATTGGTTAAATTTCAAGTTTTAAGTTGGTTTTTGAAACCCTATGCGTGTAGAAGGATTCTCGCAGGCTGCCCATACGGGACCTACGAGAATTATTCATTCTCGTAGGTGGGCCTAAGGCAGGGTGTGAGAAGTTCACACTATGTGCCATAGGCCACCTGCGAACAGCGCAGAGTTCAAAATTTTATGCAATTGTTTAGCCAATAAAATGAATTTTTCCCATGTTTAAGATTATTAATTATCTTTATATGTTTGCCATGTAGGTTAATAACCATCATCATGGTGCTCTAATGGAGAGAACGGGAACATGAGGAAGACAATACAAATGCCGAGAATCACCCTCAAACCATTGTCGCTTTAAGAGATTGCGGTCTCCTGAAGTATTTCCGAATCCCGGGCATGAGAGCCCAAGTGCGATTGCTAGAGTACTTGATCCGAATGTGGGACCTGGATCAACAAGTATTCAACGTGGGAGCTCACACCTTGACTATAGACATCGAGGACATCTATTTCTTGACTAGGTTGTCCAGATGTGGATCCTATGTCAGTTTGACTGGTAGCCGAAGGGGTGGTCTAAAAATGAGCGAGTATTGCAGGCAGTACTGTGTGCCTGAGGCTGAACGTCAGAAAGGGAAGGTGGCCATTTGGGGATTGAATGATATAACTCTTCGTACCATTCTCTTCACTATCGCTCAGATGGCAGGAAGTGCTACCCCACATATGGCTCTGCAGAGCTATTTTCAGTATGCCATCGAGTGTACTGAACCCCGGGTATTCAACTGGGCTGACGAAGTTCTACACAGTCTTAAAAAACAAATGACCAAATGCAGGCGTGGAGATCTAAAATAGTTCGGGTATGGATCTCTTTTAGTGTCCTTCTTCTGTGAGAGGGTCCCGGTGTTTAGGCTTCAGGCTGATTAGCACTTTCTGGGTCCCAGGGACCCAAGGATGTTACGATGGTGCCAACTCATGGCCCGACATGTGGCAGGACCGATCGTCAGGTATGACGATATGTTCTTCGACTGGATTCAAGGCCAAGTGCTGATGATAGAGGATTACGCATATGCTGGTTTAGATTTCCGTGGTGATCCTGACCTTGCACTGCCTGAGGATGCACAGTGGGGAGACCTCGGTAAGAAGTACACCAATTTTAATTTTTTAAATGTTTTTGTATTTTTGATATATTTAAATGTTTTTTGTTTATAGCTTTATTTGAAGACTAACACCAAAATTTTGTTGATAACACAGACGTTGGAGCATATAGACCTGCTGGTAGTTCTCTCATTCAGCGTTGAGGAGAGGCAGCAGTAACAGTTCCACAGTACGCCGAGGACTATCTGACAGTGGAGCAGAATTTAGAGGGCCTTATGGCCGATGTTCTAGATATGCCCCTAGAGGAGATTCCACGACGCGACCAGCGTCACACTGTGGGAGTCTCTGCATCTATGGGTCGCTTGCTCCGTAGAGTTGCTAGGACATTAGTCTGTTATCGTGAACATCATTAGTGATGTCATTTTGTAGAAGCCATGAGCTTCAGTTTTTGATATTTTGGTCTTCGGACAATCATTTTGTAAAAAGAACACTTTGATCGTTATATATATATACATGGCTTCTACCGACTTACTTTACATTGTGTACATTTTAATGTGTTTGATTTATAAATGATTTAAGTGCCCGTCCAATACATAATTAGCTAAAACATCTGTCAATGTATTAAGACATCTAGGAATGTGTTGGTATTCTATGTGATCAAAGTACCGTTCCAAGAGGCGAATCCGCAAATATACCCTTAATAAAGTAGGACTTCAAATAGAATATACATTACTGAGTTGTAGTACTACAAGCTGCGAGTCAAGTCGCACAACCAAATGATGAATTCCCAGAGAGATAGCATCAACCAAAAGTTCAACAATGGCGCTATACTCTGCGATATTGTTGGTTGCTCGGCCAAGACATATACCTCGTAGAGATATAAGTTCATTTTTTGGGGCATAGATTTCCCAAGCAGCAGAAGCTAGGTTCCGAGTACTACGACTAGCTCCATCAGCAAAGCCAATATAAGGTAGTGAATACTCCGACATATGGCAATCAAACACAACATCACGTAAGGGCAGAGACCAGATAACGTCAAAAGAAAAAATTAAAGTAACACACACACGCAGTATGATACATAAAATACAAGTACTCACAAACAAATAACTTATGCATAGTACTTCTTTAAGTACAACCCATTCTTGGGTTCACTCAAAGGCACACCATCATAATCCACTAGTTCATACGCTCCTTTTTCCAACACTTTGCTGACAATGTAGGGACCACGCCACATAGGTTCAAATTTCTCGGCTCCTAGGACATCTTTATCTTGTTCATACAGAAGAACAAGATCTCCTTCAGAGAACACGCGAGGCTTGACATGCTTGTCATATTGTGCCTTAACATGCTTCTTTTGGGCTTCTATTACTAAAGTGGCATCACGTCGGGTCTCGTCTAATCGCATCAAATACAACAGACGTTCTTCTTCGGCAGAAGTATTAGGTAAGAGCTCTACAGCTAGCTTCAAAGAAGGTATTTCGCATTCTATTGGAAGAATGGCTTCCATGCCATAAACTAAACGAAAGGGTGTAAATCCCGTGCAGGAATTAACAGATGTCCGATATGCCCACAATGCCAAAAATAACATTGTGTGCCAGCTGGTTTTATGTATCCCTATCATCCTTCGAATCATAGTTATGAGAACCTTATTGATGGCTTCTACCTGGCCATTAGCCTGTGGATAATAAGGGGTTGAGCTGTCATGACGAAGGCCCAACTTCTCTGTAAGTTCTAACATCATATAATTCCTAAAATGACTACCGTGATCGGTAACGATAGCCTGAGGGATACCGAAACGAGTGATGACATGGTTGAAAAGAAATAACGATGCAGTCTTCCCAGTATTATCGAATGTCGGCATTGCCTCGGCCCACTTTGTAAAATAATCAACGGCTACAATAATATAGCCATGCCCCCCGGCCGAGTGAGGGTGACATGTCATGAAATCAATGCCCCATTTAGCAAAAGGACCTACTGAGACTACAGGGTGAAGGGGAGCGGGATGCGACCGAATCTTCTGTTGATAGGTCTGGTAGGCATGACACTTCTGGACAGCAATGATGCAGTCATTGAACAGAGAAGGCCAAAAGTATCCTGCACGTAAGATCTTCTGGGCAGTAGCATACCCAGACATATGACCGCCACATGCTCCTGAATGGCAGTCATTCAAATCTTTCTCAGCTTCGTCGAAAGTCAAACAATGTCGAAAGACAGAGTCAATGCCTCAACGATAAAGAGTATTGCCGAGGATAATATACTAACGAGCCTGATAGCGTACACAACGTCGTTCATTACTAGATAAGGAAGGCCGGAAAGTTTGAGTTTGGAGATATATATTGATATCTTTGTACCAAATGTCATCAGTATTGATAAGGAAAAGTGATTCGTCAGGTAACGAATCAACTGCTACATTTTCCGTGGCAGAGTGGGGGAAATCACAAATTAGCTCAGCAAAAACCAAGGATTTCTTCGACGTGGTGCGATCGAATTCCAAGTCGAACTCCTGGAGAATAAAAATCCACTTGGAGTACTTGCCCCCCAGCAATTGACGTGTCAATATATGTTGCATGGGGTTACAATGCGAAATCACTGTAGTTTTTCTAGAGAGAATATAATGACGAAAACGTTGAACTGCTTGAACATCAGCCAAAGCCAGTTTCTCAACATGTTGGTACTTGACTTCCGTTGATGATAAACTTCTACTCAAGTAATAGATAACATGTTCATCATGGTTATCATCCTCTTGAATGAGGACCATGCCGATAGTATACTCGGAAGCAGCCAGATAAAGAAAGTAATCCCTACTATAATCGGGTGGGAAAAGAAGTGGAGCTTTCGTGAGGGACAACTTCAAGGCTTCAAAAGCGTTGTTTGCAATTTTATCCCAAAGAAACTCTGAACCTTTCTTCAAAAGACGTGTGAAACCACGAGTAATCTCGACATAATTCGGGATGAAACGATGAAGAAAGTTTCCTTTCCCCTACAAACTTTGTAACTGGCGCAGTGAAGAAGGAGGAGGAAGATTGAGAATCGCCTCAACCTTAATAGGATCTATCCGGATCCCCTGACGTGAAACAATGAACCCAAGAAGGCGGCCGGATTCGATACAAAAGACGCACTTATGAGGATTGAGACGAATGCGATAGAACCGACAACAAACGAAAATGGCTCGGAGATGATTGGGGTGATCAACTTGGCGTAGAGAATGAGCTGGCAAATCATCCAAATAAGGTTGAATGATATGCTTTATATCGTGAAACTCATAAGACATGGCACGTTGAAACATTGCACCTGCGTTCTTCAGACCGAAGGGAAGTTTTCTGTAGGCAAAAGTACCCCAAGGACAAATAAAAGCGGTTTTATGTTGGTCCTCACGGGCGATATTAATCTGGTTATAGCCGGAAAATCCATCCATGAGGGAAAATATTTCACTACCGGCATAGTCATCGACGATCTAGTCGACGAACGGGGTCAGAAAGTTGTCCTTCGGACAAGCTTTGTTAATATCCCGATAATCGACACAAACTCGTATACTACCACCTTTTTTATCAATCGGTACAGTGTTGGAAACCCATTCTGTCAAAGCCACGGGGTAAATAAAACCGGCTTTAAGAAGTTTTTCAACTTCGAGTTTAATGGATGCCTCTTTACGTGGATGGACAGGATGGAGGCGCTGTCGTACTGGTTTAACTCCAGGGTACGTTTTTATCTCATGCACAACGATATACGGGTCGATACCTAGCATCTCTTCGTAACTCCAGGCAAAAACATCACGAAATTCCTTGAACAAAGCAGTTTAGGTAACAATTTCCTCTGGAGAACACGAAGCTCCAATATGAACATTTTCTACTATCCTAGGTTTAACTAAAATATCAATGGGAATCGTAGGAGAAATATTACTAAGGTTCCCTTCTACAAACACATCACATGTAGATCCGGGAACGGTCATTGTGACAACAACGGTCGACAGGGTCGAAATCCGTTGGTAATTCTCGAGAGTGTGTTGTTCCAGAAACAATATGGAACGATGATGCCCATCGTCCCAAGGTGTATCGGCCATGATGGACATGATCATCTCGTCAGTGGGAAAGACAACACGGAAAGGATCAGGAGACAACTCCTCCAGAGAGGGTGTAGAAGATGTTTCCGATTGAATCGCATGATAAGCATACTCAACCGGACTTAACGGCATGACATTGCCGAAACAAGCATGATCTCCAGGATCAGGGACTATCCAAGGGTCAAAAGACACCGGAAGTTCATAAGGAACTGCGGAGATCATATTAATCGAAGCAACTGATGGGCGTAGAATATCGGGTGGTGGTGGTATGGGAAAAGTACCCATTAATGAAGAGTCTTTTAAAAGACCGACTCCAACATTATCGTAACCCAGCGGGGTTTTAGCTATGAACGGTATGTTTCCTGTGTGAGTATCGGAATTAAAGAAGGCAAGTTGATCAACTGTAACAACTCTTCCCTGGTGAGGAAATCGTAGGACACGGAAAAGTGTTGACACTACAGCACGCATGGAATCTACCAAGCTACGACCAAGAAGAAGATTATAATCTAAGGGAGAATCGAAAACTTCCACTTCGACTTGGACGGTCTTACCTTCTAGAGTGACAGGCAATGAGGAAATAACATCATAAGGCTTAAAACCAGAGCCATTAAAGGCTTTCAAAGTATTTTGTGATTCCATTAAGGGAGGAGATCCAATGGCTTTCCAACAAGTAAGAGACATTACACACGTAGAGGCCCCTTCATCAACAACTGTCTGACAAATGCTCTTGTCAGCGACAATAACTTGTATCTGAAAAGCAAGCTGAGGAGGTAACCTTAGAACATGGTCGTCCAAGTCAAAGACTATCAAATTCGAATCTATAGGATCGATTCCACCTATAGCTTTCAACAGAGCCCTTCGTTGCATAGGACAAGACTGAAGGACTTCAAGGGCAGACATCACTGAAGGTGCTTGGGCCAGATCTTCCACAATAGTGTAGTTCTGGGCCGCACGAGCATGAGGATTGAAAGCCGACTTGCGAACAACACCTTTCGGGGGTCGTAGGACTGTATCAAGACTCGGTCGTTCGAGATGAAGAGGATCGTTCATAGGTGGATTCGGTGGAGAGGCTTGTACTAGATCAGGAGGTAAATCATCAGCCTTCTCCTTAGAAGAAGTATAGTCTTTAGCTCTAGTTGCGATGGAAACATCATTCTTCTTAGAATCACTGGTGCACATCAAGACATATGATGTCGTGGAGGTAGATGGTTGGTCGTGGATAATCAACGATGCATGTTGCTGAGATGGGAAGGGTTGGGACAAGACAGTCGGCGTTGGTGGTTTTGGTGTTCCTTGAAGGAACTTGGAAACTTCAGCACGTCGAGGACAATCCTTGGTGTAGTGATCGTCACTGCAGATAAGGCAAGGGTACCTTGGTTTGCGTTTATCCCGCTCTTCAATAGGAGCATTTGTAGTTTGTTCATTTGGATTATTATTCTTACCCCCCTTATTCTTGCCTCTCCCTTTCTTTGATTTATTTTTACCGGTCGGTGTAGATTGAATAGCGTTCACCTCAGAGGTTTTACCGGGGGGAGGGGCAGGAGACGGGGCATTCTGAACATTAGAATATGTGGCTTTGGGGGTTGTAGTTGAAACGGAGTGTGAGTGGGTTTGAGTAGTGCCAATCACACCATCAGCTGCATGCGAGGCAGCTGGAGCAGTAGAAGTGTTGGAAGTACCGGGACGAGGCAGTTCAGGCAGTAAATCGTAGAGTGTTCCCGTTTGCGAATAAACGAGATCAAGATACTGAGCGCAACTTATAGCCTGCTCCTCTGTAACAACACCACCCATAGCAATGTCTTTTCCAATCTTGTTCACAAAATATTTTGTGAACCACTCTGCCAGTAACTGATCAAGGAGTTCAAGCTTGATGAGACGTCGTCTACGTCTCCACTCATGTATATGATCTGAGATGTGAGTACCTTTCATTTGTTTGAAAGAGGTTAGGATCTCAGTCCCAGTATCGTAACGGACTGGTAACTGGTAATGCATGAGAAAGGCCATGGCCAAGGTGTTGAAGTCAGAAAAGAAACCTCGTGGCAGTTCAATATACCACTTCACAGCCGAACCAGTAAGGGTTCGTTGAAAAAGACGAAGACGAATGGAGTCATCCATCAGAGAGTTGGATGAACACCATAAGTGAAAATTCATGACATGATTATTTGGGTCCTCTCCCAGCTTGCCATCAAATTTCGGAATATCCGATGGAAGTTTGGCAGGGATAGCAGGCCATTGAGGAGAGTGACGAATAGGATCATTCAGGATCCTAGACAAATCTGGCAAGTCCAAGGTAGCAAGAAACGACAACTGTCGATTTACTTGCGGGTACTGGTGGCTTTGGGGTGGAAGCCCTGTCGACGAACCAGTAGGAGCATAAGCAGACTGTCCATAAAGGGAAGCTCCGGGCTGATTCGGTAGTGGGTGGATAGGATAGTAACCCCAAGGATTATAACCTTGGGTTTGAGTAGGGACTTGGGGTTGAGTAGTCTGATTTGAACCCCAAATAGGATTAGTTACCCCTGGATAAGGTTGGCCAACTATAGGGACAGCTTGTTGCCCCCTAGCACTCTGAGGAAAATTTTGTAAAAGTTGAGTCCAATACTGGGCCAATTCAGGAGGTATATTTTGTCCAAAGGATGAAGTTGGACCCCCTGTTGTAGGTATAGTTCCCCCCGGAAGTTGTGTGCCAACCGTAGGTTGGATAGTAACTGTGTTGTGTCCGGGAAAAGGAAAAGTAACCGTACCACCCTGTCCACCAACGAGAATCTGCGTGTTGGGTGCAACAGTTGGAATGGTGCCACTAGGATTAGGACTACCAGGAGGAGGAGGTGGGAGTGTCGAAATAAAATGAGGAACCTCATACCCAGGAAACTGAGGACCACCTGGAAAACCGGTAGGGGTATGCGGAGGTGTTGGATTAGGAGGATTCAACAGAGCATTCAATGCATGGTAACCATGTGGTAATGTCGGGATGACATCAGGCGTTCGTTGGGTATTAATAGGAGGGAGAGTAGTTACAGTAACCTCGGTTTTGACACTCGTAGTAATTGCGAGATGGGCCATCTCGGGAGGAAGAACAAAACGGTAAGTGGTAGTCTCAGGTGTAGTCTATATCTCAGGAGACACCAGAGGGTTGATTGCGTAAACAGGGGGTGACTCTGTACCGAAAATAACTCTTCGGTAATTACCAGACCAAAAAGGATCTTGGCCCACTACACCGTGAGAAGGCCTAACAGTTGATTCAGAAGATGTAACAATGGTTTCTTCAGAAGGATTTAATCGTCCAACAGGTCATTCACCACGACGAACACGGTAGTCTTCTATAGTGTTGGTAACTCAAAACTCATCCAGAGAGTCGGTACGTTCGATGTGTGGAAGTGGTGTGGTGACAACCGGAACTTCACTGGTTTCCCCTTGTGGTGAATTAACCACAAGGACTTCAGTCTGATGGGGTGAACCCTCAGGTGTACCAGTATTTTGAGGATCGTCCAGATGCTCTAGAGATAATCCTTGCATTCTACGAGAACGCTGCAGGGGAGAAATTGTAAAAAAGTGACAAGTTCCGCGAAAAAAATCCTATAGTCAACTTCGAGAAATAAACAGCACACGCTAGTAAACAAAACTAAGAAGAAATCACCAAGCAATCAATACCTTCTAATTTCGAAGCCACTAGCTGGTGATGAAATCCAACGTCGCAACAACGAGATGAGAAGGGGCAGGGCTAAGGTGGAAAAGTTACGTTGACGACCTGCTTAATAGACTTACGCCCTAGTGCAAGCTCCCACACATAATCATGGGTATACCCTCCAAGGAGCCCGAGTGAGTTTGATCAACGTTGATTCCAGGTACCATGAAGAATTTCCCCTCCACAGTCACCTTGGGTAAGAACCTAGAGAGAAAGGCCACTAAGGTCACCACAAACAACAATACGGCCTAGGGGAATAGTCGTCAATCCGATCCACACGCAAGGGCAGGGTATCTAGCTCGAAATCAACTCAAAGGCTTCCACTCATAATTTTGGGTATACCTCAGAGTGATCCCCGTAATACGTGCAATCTCTACACCGATGTCAACAAAGAAGGGTTAGTAACTCTGCCAACACCAATGCGACCTAGTGCTTAACCCTTGTGTTAGAAGGGCGTCGCAGGACAATATGCCGCCAATGGAATTTAACACTCCCTAACTCAAGATACTATTGTTTGTTTTTTGAGCTTTTGGAGAGTGTGTCTCTCTTCCTACTCCAAAGCACTAGCCTAGCTAATATGTTGGTGTAAAGAGCCCTAGAAAAAGTTACTAGATTGATTTTAAGATTATGCAATGTTCTTTAAAGGCTGTTAATTACTCAAAGGTAACGAAAGTGAAACTCATGATGTGTGACTCTGACCCAAATAATGCAAGGACAATGATGAAATATAATCTTTTTCATTCCATGAATCCTAGTTATGGGAGAGAGAGAACATTTTCCAAATCAATCTCAATACTACAATGCAAATGCAATGCTCAATTTCCTTTCAGATGTCTATGCAAACAATCATTTATCAATGAACAATTTCTAAATGTCTTTTTCAATATTTCAACACTCTAAAATTTGATTTTACAATGTTTTCGAAAGGACAAAAACAAAAACTTGAAAGAAAACTTATTGTTCACTTTCCAAGAAGAACTCTGATTAATGAGAAATGAAAATCAAATCATACAGAATTCAACAATGACAACCCAACCAATTCTTTCAATGAAAGTAAAAACAAAAACCAAACCAATGAGTCTTCCTAATGCAAATGAAAATGTTCCTTTGAACCATAAAGAAAAAGAGAAAACCAAAAGCACTTAACTCTCTACCAATCCCTGGCTCTCAGCTAGTCAGACACATCCAACTCCAGAAGTCAAAGAGAGAGAAAATGCCAAACAAGGCCAAGAAAAGAAAGTCAAGTTACCAAAGGCAAAAAAAAGACCTAGAAACCCTAAATCTGTTCAAGCAAGCAAACTACAGCAAGAGATGTGTAAGTCAATGACCCAATAAGCCAAAAAGACACAAATCAACTGATCTGAGCAATTGAAGAAGTCAAAACTTGATTTCAAAAATTTCAAAAATCTTGCTCGCAGGCAAGCAGTGTACCTAGTGCGAGAAGATAGTGTTCTCGCAGGCCACTGTGAAGCAAAGTGTGAGGGGTTCGTACTGGACCCTATATGCAGGGTGTGAACTTACCTGGTTCTCGCAGGCTGTCAATGGATATAGTGCGAGAATCCCTGAAGATACTGAAAAATTTGAAATTACAAGCAAAATTCAAACTGGCATGTAGACCCAGAAGGTCTCTCAGGATATCCTGAGGACTCAGACACTGACAAAATAGGAGAATGAGGCAAATAGAGAAAACAACCACAGAAAATTCAAAAAACCATAAATACAAAGGGATAAGATCCCTAGCGGAGTCGCCAATTTTGTTTCAAGATTAATCTGTAAGTGCGGACACGAACTGATCTCCCTAGATCCACCTGGATCTAGAACAAAACATGACAGAATAATACACTTTCCCTAGATCTATCCTATTGAATGAACTAAGAGATAAGGATTATGGGCATACCTTATGAACGCTTTCCTTAGGTCTCTGTTGTTCCAAGCTTTGCTCCAATGCTCTTGCACCGTTTAGATCACAATAGCACAAACCAATCGAAGTGAAGGCAGATTAATATATTCAATATCTAGTCTATACATATGATCAAGGAATTATGTAATAAAGTGACATCATCTTTATGGGAAAGGGACATATTACTGTACTGAATTAATTGAAAGTGAAACTTACAACCTGAGCCTTGATGTCGTAGGTCTCCTTTCGATGGCTCCTAGCTCTGACACACACACTTACTCATGCATGAAGAAAATCAACTACTTGTGATGGCCTTGCTAGTGTCTCTAGCTGCTGTAGCATCAGTCCTTCATACAGGCTTCCAACAATTCTCCAATCAACCTCTTGCTATCTTGCTTCTAACTTTTTCCATGAGCAATCTCCTCAATATATAGGAGAAGATAATTTAGTTACTTGGATAGAAAATGATCCCAAGATATCAGGAATGCCAGCACTTGAACAACCATTCGTTAGCCAACTCATTCTTCTCGAAGATTCTCTTCTAGAAGGCTCGAGAACTTCATCTTTTTCCCTTTTAAGAAGATGTTCACACCCTAGCCTTTGTTACAGTGCGAACCATTCGCACCCTAGCTTAAGGTAGCCTGCGAGAATCAGGCATTCTCGCAGGCAAGTATATAGGTAGCCTGCGAACTTCTTGAAAAATATAGTTTCTGGAAGTAGACAAGTGCAACTTTTCTCAGGAAAGTATCCTTATTGAAGAGCTTGATTTTTCTATCATCATGACATCATCATAACATCATCACGATGACCAAAATTGTGGATAACAACCCTTACAACTTCTCTTGCAGACATGAGAGAAAGGCTTGGGAAAATGGTGATAGGAAATAGTAGGGAAGGAGATCCAGTTACTGTTGATGATCTTGGTGTTAGCGGTGCCTTAACTATGCTCATGAAAGATGCAGGTCATCCCACACTGATGCAAACTCTTGAGGGCACACCAGTGCTTGTTCATGCTGGTCCTTTTGCCAATATTGCTCATGGAAATTCTTCTATTTTAGCTGACAAGATTGCACTGAAGTTAGTAGGCCAAGAAGGATTTGTTGTGA
>ML783819.1:602231-621248 GCA_009831015.1 Picea engelmannii | reverse complement strand
ATCTTCTTCTTTAGCATTCACCATTAGAGTATCTTCTTTAATATGCCACTGGCAATCCTCTTTGCTTGTTGCACCTCTCTCAAGATCAAGACCATGTTCACTATCATCTATTTCATGATTATTGAAGAGGTAAACAATACCAACTAGCTTCCATTCAAAATCATGGACTAATTTACCAATGTCTTCTACACCTTGCAATGGATGCTCAAACTAGATTCGAAAACCTAAGGTGACCGTTGGAGGGGAAAACCTAGTTTCGAAAACGTCACAATTGCGACATACATTTTCACAAACGTGGCAAGAGAGACGTTCCAGTGGAAAACATGGAAAGAGCGACATTAACATGGCAAGACTGACGTTAACGTGGCAATTGTGACATACAGCTTTAGAAACGTGGCAAGAGAGACATTCCAGTGGAAAACGTGGCAAGAGAGACGTTCCAATGGAAAACGTGGCAAGAGAAAAGTTAACGTGGCAAGACCGACGTTAACGTGGCAATTGCGACATACAGCTTCACAAACGTGGCAAGAGAGACATTCCAGTGGAAAACGTGACAAGAGAGATGTTCCAGTGGAAAACGTGGCAAGAGCGACGTTAACGTGGAAATACCAACGTTAACGCGGCAAGAGAGACGTCAACGTGGCAAGAGCGACGTTATCGGGCAATGTGATTTTTATTTATTTATAAATTTCCTCTATTTTGCGACAATATGGAAAATTTTGTCCATAACGCCACAAATAAAATGTCGGAATTTTTACAATATGTAGTAGTGTTAGGAGCACTGGTGCTCCCCTATAAGGTCTCAGGGAGCGTTATAACGCTTATCTACCCCTCTGAAGGAGTGCTATCCATCCTTGGAGCGCTGGCGCCCCCCTCAAGCTTCCTAGGGAGCGCTATAGCTCTTTGATGCCCCTTTGGAGGGAGAGTTGTCTAATCTGAGGCAGTAGTTGGCCCGTTGAGGAGAATAAGGGGAGGATATTTCAAGTTTGGAAGGCAGTTTCATTTGAATTCTTGGTTCCATCAAAAGATCCCTGATCCAAGGAGGGAATTCCTCAACTTGTTCTAAAGATAACTCAAGAGGTTAAGCTCCTCTTAACCTATATAAGCAGGCTCTATGATGGTGAAAAGGGGAGAAGAATTGCTAGCATGAAACCTATGATCTCATAGGAAACACACAATCATTCAAAGGAGAGTGATTAATGAAGCTGCTATCATCCAGGTTGTGGATCTTTCGAGCAAGGGTTAGATGAAGGGGACTTGACGAATCTGTCACATTCACATCTATGATTGTAAATAATGTTGTCGTTATTCTCATTAATATGACATGCTTGGCATGTTTCTTTCTGGTTTGTGTCTGATCTTACATGAACTTATCATTGATAGATAGATCTGTTTTCAAGCTAATATCAATAGAGTAGGAAGTGGTCGTACTTTGTTTGTCTACAAAACTCAGCGAGGAGCGAGAGTTTGGAGCTCGATTTGGAGTGTGCAGGAACAAACATCGATAAATAGGTACTACTATTCTCCTTCTTTGTCATGTATTAGTTTGTATAGATTTGAAAGGAAGTTAGTGTCCACGTTAAGCACTTTCTGTCTTAGAGTTAGGGTCTAGCTCTTTGAGGCAATCTACCTGTCCGTAGGGAGATTTTCTTACAACACTTATTGTCTCGTAGAATTTAAGGGAAAAGCTTTGGTAGAGCCTAGAAATGGGATTTACATCAAGAATTATTACTCATAGGTAGGTCACCTTGGTAACTTTTTGTAACATATGTATATTCTTTGTACTATTACTTTTTGGTTTCTTTTGGTTTTATGGAAGTGTCATTTTTTATGTTATCTTTTGTCACTGTGGCAGATGTCAAGTGAATTAGAGGTGTTTGTTGGATTCACAGATGACGCCAGTCGGCACACTCGGAGTCTTGCCTCAACAACTTGGGTAATTTTTACACCTCAGGACCAGTTGCTATCTTCAGGAGGTATATGTTTAGGCAACACCACCAACAATGTCGCTGAATACAGTGCAGTTATTGAGCTTCTTCGTGACACTTTGTCACTTGGTATCTCTCACCTCCGAGTCTATTTAGACTCTCAGCTGGTTGTTTCTTAGTTAAATAGAGTCTACCACGTTCATGATCCTACTTTACACCGACGGGTCCTTAGGGTACGTCTCTTAGAACGAAGCTTTGATTATATTACATATTTTCATGTTCCTAGGAGTTTAAGTCAAGTCACAGATACTCTAGCTAATCAAATTTTAGATTGTCATCTTGCACACTTATAAGAAAGACACACACACACACATGCACATGTAAATAAATTTTTAAAGCAAATGTAATCCATAAGACATAAAAATACATAAAAATCAATATATAATATCAAAAATATCAGAGTACATGCATGGGCACAAGTGCCTCAAAAATACATCCAGTAGCAAGTCATGAGGCTTATGCCCTAAAAAATATACAAGTAGTTCCCTCGGCACGTAAAAAGTCCAGCATAACTAAGGACGGGGCCTGTTGGCCTTGTTGTAATGGTCAACGATGTTTTCCAAACACCGAAAATGTCTAACCCACGTCTGTGGTTCCCCCACTACATGAGGCTGCATAGACGGCAAAAAATCCTTGATCTCTGCCATGGGGACTGTGCGAGTAAGAGAGGTAAAGTTTCTCTCTACTAGTCTCAAAAATCTCTCAGCCTCACCGGCTGGAGGTACTCCTACTGCTGTTGGTCTGTCGGCTGCGGCTGCAGCGGCCTGTAATCGAGGACGTCACATGTTCCTCACATAGTATGTTGGTTGTACTAGCCCCACATCTGCACCTAAAGGACACAGACCTATAAGATACTCTGGTGTATAAATAAAATGATATATATATAAAACAACATAAAAATTACATATATTTAATAAAAAAATAAAAAATAAAAAAAAACGAAGAAAACTTACCCATCTCTCCTCGTTGTTCTCTAGGAGGTACCGATATCTCAGGGTCTCTAGAGAAGTCAATCCTAGCATAGGGGTAGTCCTCTCTAACTAGAATCTGTCATTCCCACCAAGCAAAGAACTTGTCATCGAAGGCCTCAATGGTCCTCCCTCCCCACTGTCGTGGCAACAACGTCGTCCATATGCATAATGAGGGGATAGAGGCCTCATTCCCTCATATAGTCTTTCTAGGACTGAAGCTGGGCACTGTCTAAAAGAATAAAGCACAAAGAATCATCCCAAATCTGAGGTTTCTCTAATTCCGCATATGACACTCTGTTAATTTCCTCTTCATACAATCGAGTAAAGTGGTGCTCCAGTCAAATATTTGTGCATTTAAGCATTGAACTGCACAATTCATGTGTGCACAGGAAGCTTGATGCAAAGACACAGACCCAATAATCTTCTTAATGAGAAACACTATCACCTTTAGTGATAAGTTAGATATCTTTCTTATCGACACTTGCGAGCTCGTTCTATCAGTATCGGCTTCACAATGGAGTCCAATCAAGTCCGATATGTTATGAGGCCCGGAAGCAAAGGTACAAAAATTGACTGGTTCCCCTCTCCTTGAGAATCCAGTCAAGAAGTATATATCCTTTGTCGTTGGAGCCAACAACTACCCCTCTAGCATAAATTCCTCTGCATCGGGATGCTAGTAATCAACCAAGGCGTTCAGTAGCCTAGGTTGTGCTCGCATGAAATGACAATGGAAAAACTTTAACAAACCACACTGCAATAGTGCAACAAGAGAATCAGGGTCCTCATCAACCAACACATCAATATCCTCATGCTCTCTTTCCCTCCAGTGAGCATACATCCTGTAAATAAACAAAGTTCAGGAGGGTTAACTCTTGTTTTTTTTTGTTTTTTTACACTAAATGGGAGGTCCACATGGGTTGTAGTGCTCACAGAAGTGTGTACACTCAGGTTGTCATAAGGCAGCCCACATGTACACTTGGGTTTTCATAAGAAATCTCACGTGGACGTAGGGCCAACCTTTTAAAGGTCGACGCCCCCCCCAAAAATGAACTTAAATGCATAAAGAAAGAATTAAAATGCAAGAGGGGGTAGTGAGTACTTACTTGGTCCAAGCGGATGGTCGTTTCATCCACTGAATCTCCTAGAATCAACTCTTTTCACAAAGGGGTAGTTTTGATTTTTAGTCAATTTCTCAATTAGCAATAGTGATAATGAGCTGGCAGCTTCTATTTATAGACTTTTTGGCCTCTTTTTGTCAATTTTTGGACCCTTTTGTCATTTTTTCTAAACTGAAAATCACTTAGTATGGTTCGAGAGTTTTCTTTGGATTGTCACGAGAAGTGTTCTTTGGGTATTTGGAAACTTTTTGGAGTTTTGGGTCGTTTTGAAGGTCCTTTGGTAAAAAGACATTTTTTCCAACTCGTTGCATTTAATATAAGATTCCACCTCCACTTTCTGCATCTTGTTGTCTTTTCTGCTTTGCCATAGGATCGATCCCACCAAGTTGTGACATGAAACCATCATTGCTTCTTTAGGAGTTTCATAATTTAGTAGTAGATACTACCTTAACATGGATGCCCTAGGTAGATCCTGGTTGAATTTTGGTGTCCATGCTGTCACTAAATGACTATAGGCTTGGGAGTCCTTACTATATTTTCCTAATTATGAGTTTGATCCTCATTTGCATAATTCTGTATCACTCTTGACCTCACCCTCAAGACTCCCAAAACTTAATGGGTCTTCTTTTAAGCTCTTTTCAGACCCTCTAAATGTGAAAAGATTGTCAAGCGAACTTCTTGACCTTCACGCTCGCTAAACTGAAATTTGAAGTCATGTCTGTCCGACAGTAGTTTACCCCTTTTTCGGTCCGGATGGTCAACTGTACTAACAAAGGTATACTCTAGAAGCCTCGGTTCTCTAGAAGAGTACTCTCAGGTATAATTTTAACCCTTTTTCGGGCCTAAGGGACTAAATTTACGAAAAAGGAACCCCCATAGAGTCCATAGTTAAGCTCTTTTCAGACTCTCCAAAATTGAAAAGATCACCGAGTGACCTTATTTTTTCATACTCGTTAAAATGGTCCAGAAGAACATTCCTAACAGAGTCCATAGTTAAGCTTTTTTTAGACTCCTTAAAAATGAAAAAATTGCAGAGTGACCTTGTCTTTATCACACTCATTAATATGGCTTTGAATAGACATTTGGTCAGTGCTATTTTACCCCTTTTTTGAGCCGACTAGACTATCTTCGAAAAATGTACCCTAGCAGAGTCTCCTTTTACGTTTTTTCAGACTCTCTAAATATGAAAAACCGTCGAGCTTACCTTCTCCAGGCTCATTAAAGTTACATCGAAGGACGTTACCATTGTGTGTTTTGTTAACCGTGTTTGCATACCTGCGTATTTGGCCTAATGCCGGCTCCATGTTGCTCTCATCTGAACCATCTGAAGCATGTATTATAAGCAAGCCCTATAGCACTTTGTCTCTGCATCTTGACACCTTTGGCCCCTGGATGATTTTTCCTGAGTGTCCTTTTCCTGCATATGTCCCTTTTCCCTGAGCATCCCTGTGTTCTGTGTGCATGGAACTAGTATGTTTGTGACACTCGATCCTCCTTTATAACATAGCATTCTTTTATTCTTTTTCCAAAATTATTGAAAAAGAAAAAAAAAACAAATATACCCCAAAAAGAGGAAGGGAAAAGTATTTTCTTTTTATTGGTAGCACAATGAGTCGCCCTTGGACAAAGCACATGATTTTGTTTGTTCTTCAAGCTATGGGATTTAATATGACCTTAGGAAGTTGTTCTTTCTACATAGAGTTGTGTCCTCCTCCATTTGGTTATTCTTCCAAACATATGGAGAGTTTGCGTTGCCTCTTGCATCATGAACTTATGTCAATGCCATGCTGCCTGAGTCTCATCATTTTTCATGATATTGTAAAAGGGAAGTTTTTACCAAGACTGAGTTGGCCCATCTATAGTTTGCCTCTTGCCCTCATTCCCAACCATCCTGAAAGTCCAATCAAATCTTTGTTTGAAATCAATGAAGCCTCTAATCTGATCATCAAGATCCTCTAGTCCATGTCCGACGAGCCGTCAAAGACCTCTGGGTAGTGAATTTGTATACTCATATTACACTCCTACCTAAGTTTTGAAGATTTTGAAGTTGATGCTCAGGCTCTAAAGACATCATCTCTAGCCATCAAACCTTATCAACTTCTAGAAGATAGATACTATACATGTATGTGTTTTTTATTTTGAGATGTAGATCCATTGTCTATTGCTCGCGGCTACACTTTATATAGTTATACGACATGGATCTATAGTGTATTTGATTGGTAGCCATGATTTTGTTTCATTCCGAGCATGGGTATGCCTTCCTCGGTGAGACAATTGTTATTTTGCAGATGGCACCTCCCGAATTCTGGTCCTTGGGCTCACCAGTTTGATACATTGATAAAGATTGATAATGTATTTTGGCCATCAGATGATATTTTGACCTCACACATTAGGGGGCATCCGTTATAACCCTAATTTGCACCAGACATACTTATATGATGTCAGGCCATCTCATATGCCTTCTTTGCCAAGCTAGTACTAAACAACTCTTCTTAAAAACACCCTTTTTAAAGGCCCATGCGCCCTTCTCCACTACAACCCATGTGTACACTCTAGCTGACCCACTACAGCCCGCGTGTACCTACAAAAGAACGAAAAATTGAAAGTTGTTGACAGAACACACAGTTTTGGGTAAGTTAACCAAACCTTTCAACCATGCATGGCCAGTCATTCGACTAAATAGCTATCTCCTTCTAGCCTATAAAAGAAGGGGTAGGGGTCCCATTTGAAAAGAGAAAAATCATAGTAAAGAAACTCTACCCGAATTCATATTCCCCTTTGCCCAAGATTCTACAACCATTTTGTGATTTCAATGAAGAAGAGAAGCAAGTGTGTTAGCAATTGGTGCACAGTGAAAGAGCACCCCAGGAACAGATTCATGGAGCAGTGGTCGTATTCATCATTGTAAGTTGCTTTAGTGAAGTTAATAATAAAGAAGTACTTTTCCCGTCCCACCATATGAGGTTTTCATTGTTTATTGCATACATGTTGATTAAATTTCTAACCCATTAATCCATAGATCAAATGCATGTGGAGTTATTTGTTTGTCTTTTGTGAATACAGGTCAGCCTTGGGAGGAGAGTTGAAGTCAAAGAGCGACCAAGTGTGAATAAGGATCGATATCAAACGACAAAAATAAGTTATGTTCACTTGATCTTCTTAACTGTGTATTTGCTTAAGAATAATGGGGATTAGGTCTGGGATGATGGTAAAAAGTAGGAATATTTAGGTCTTTTCTGCATGCATGATCCATATGGACACCGATGGCCACCCACCTTTTCCAACTGGCTCAAAATAGTGTTCTGACATTTTTGGCAATTTACTATTTTTAGCAGTTTTTACTTTCGGGGCCATTTTGAGGGCCTAAATGAAGGTTTTTTGGTATCAAGCTCCTCAATGATATCCAAAGGAATGATTGATCCCCCAAAATGAATCTCCTCGATGATACCTTTCCAATGTGCTATCACATGCCTAAAATGGAGATCGTATGAAAAAGTTACGACCCCGGGAAGTTGATGTACTAGCTTACCCAAAGGGGGCCCACATGACTTTTGGTGCTTCATCTCCCAGGGTTAGGTTTTTGGATGTGTAGGGTTTTTGACATTCTTGCTTATTGTAAAAAGGCCTTCAAAGCCTCATTGTAACCTTCTTCTTGCGAATGCGCGCTGCCGTCACATCTCTTCTTAGAGATAAGCCACCACCATTCCAGCAAGCTTGTTTCCGTTGCATTTTACAGTTTCAATTTATTTCGTTATTGAATAGAAAACTAGTTTTACTGTATCTCTGTTATTTTGTGTCAAGAACCTGTTAATAATCTGTATTCATT
This sequence comes from Picea engelmannii, assembly GCA_009831015.1. Classification (NCBI taxonomy): domain Eukaryota; kingdom Viridiplantae; phylum Streptophyta; class Pinopsida; order Pinales; family Pinaceae; genus Picea; species Picea engelmannii. The sequence goes on along the minus strand of ML783819.1, from coordinate 613,345 downwards.
TCATTTTTCTCATAAAATACGGATCAATGCATGATAAAACCCTAAGTGCTAGTCCATAGGGGGATTTCCTACTCACAATAGAATTGGCGACCTTACTGGGGATCTCTCGGGTTTTCTGGGGATACTTTTTGGTAGTTTTAAATTGGTTTCATCACCTTTTTTCTAAGTTTCTGCAAGATTCGGAGCTATTAGGGATTCTGGTCTTCCATACCAGTATTCCCTGCATTCTTTGCTTGGCTACATTTTCATTTTGGGAAGTCACAGAGGTACATGCAACCTATATAAGTCCTGCATGTGTGTACACATGCCCAACCTTCACACAGCCCGCATGGAAATGCTAGCTGATAAAGTGGTAGTAGCATGGCTAAGTTAAGAATTTTTTTATTAAAGAGGCAGTCATCCTCTTCCCTGTCAGAAGTGATCCTTCTCAGGGTTTTTCTGAAACTCATTCTGATCTCTGCTTTTGCAGTTTGTAGCTTAGGTACCACTTCATATTGGTTTTGTTCTATGAAATTTTCCTTGGATTGTTTTTCTTTTCTGAAAAAGTAAGTTTCTGAGTCTTCAAGCGATTTTAGTTCTCAATACCAGTAGTCTCTGCCAGTGTTTGATTGGTTATCTTTTCATTTTTGAAGAGTTGCAGAGGTACATGCGGCTTGCATGCATGTACATGCGTCCTAACCTTTTACATCTCGCGTACACACGCCAGTTGTTCAACCATCAGCTGCGTGCCTGTTGAGAAAATTTTTGTTTAAGGAGAGGCAGTCATCCTTTTCCTTGTCAAGATTTATACCTCTCAAGTTTCTTGGTCTCTGTCATAGCAGTCAATAACTTAAGTCTGATCACAACGATAGCTTTCTTTTTCATTAAAAATCTTTCCTTAAGATTTTTTCTTTCATAGGGCTTTTAGACAAGTGTGAGAGTCTACTTTCATCAGCTTGTGTGTTATTCTCAGAAACTCTTTGTGATCTGTGCTTAGGCCAGAAGTTTTCTTGGTCTTTACTTGTCATCATTTTTTGTTTTTTCTTTGCGAATATTAAATAAATAAATAAATCAAAAATATTATTTCTTGGTTAAGTAGTTGTTGGTTTGCATTAGTAACCGAAAAAAATTTTGTTTTCATAAGTTCTTGGTTGTTTACTTAGGACAATAAGTAGCTCGCATTTGAGAGAAATCCTATTTTGAGTCTGTTGTTCAAAGATCTTAGAAATTTTTATTTTTTTTGTTTGAAAAGTTGATTGAAAATTTTGTCAAGAAGAAGTCATTTTGTTTCCATCTTTTTGTTTATATTTTCTTTAGTCTCTCAAAACATCACTAGTTTCACTTTCATAACCCTTGACTTAAGACAAGCCATAAAAAATTAATGATTAATTAAAATCAACCAGACTTTATGTTTGTAGGGTCCATCAACTAGTCTAGGCTAGAGCCTTGATTTAGGTTGGAGAGGAAACTCTTCAAGGCTACAAAACATACATAAGAGTCTGTACTAGAGAGTGTTAAAAGTCCAGTATTGTGAAAGTTATCTAGGACCCCCCTCTAACATAGGGGCTAAACAGAAGGTTGCGTGCAGAAAGGTAGAGGAGATAACCCCTCCAAAGTCGGACCAAGCATAGTGGGGAATGCATATAGAGGGCTTGTTTTGGGATTCCGTCAATTGCATTTTCCATGGAGCTTCATGGGTCTTGAATCCATTTGAGGTCCTCAGTTGTCTTCCAGACCAATTTCTTTCGATACCCTTGACAGGTTTCATTCTTGGTACCCTGCTCATTGCAGTCCACCCGACTGTCGACTGTACCTGCCTGGTGACTATTCATGCGCTAGAAACCTAGTTGCCATTATTTTAGGGACTTGAACAAGTGACTGTGGGGGTAGAACACAGTACCTAGGACAGACATCGGGCCACACTTTGGAGAGTATACCCAAAGGGTGCTTCTCTGTTTGAGTTTCACTTGCACCGGTAAGTTGCTCTAGTGTTGGTTGTTGTAACCGTTCTTCCAAATAGTTTAGTCATTGCTTGTTTTATCTCGTAGGGATTTTTTCTAGTGTGTGTTGTTTTTGAATGAATAGAAATCCCTAGTGTGTCTTTGATATTCTCACATAGTGGAGGATCATGAGCTCCACCGGTCACAAAGGCTTCTTGGCCTGCCACCGGTTACACTGGAGTCACCCTCGTCACCGCTAAGCAGAAAGATCGACCAACAAGGGTATTTTTAAGTGATCGGGTCATAGGAAACGATGCCCGACCAACATTTGGAGGAACCAACATTTTCAGACCTTGGAACTGAAGCCCTTGGTCCATCTGAAACTCCACCCACTAATATTTTGGTGCCCATCATCATACATATTTATCCTTACAAGCACCAGACAGTGTCCCACGCAGCAATGGAAACAAATGATGCCACTTCCTCTGGGAATTATTCTATTCCCACTATGGCTATCACCATAGGGGGTGTTCCACCTCTGAACCCACCGTCACCGGTTCAAGCCACCATGGTCTCTACTGCCTCTACCTCGAGAAGTGGTCTGATCCCATGTTTGGCGGTGGTCACTGCTCCTTCCACACAGAGTGCGACAGGCCCTCCGTTCTCATATGGGATGCCTAACTCAGGTATAATCCCTGTACTCTCCTACTCCACTTTATAGACTTTAGGTCTGGGGGAAGGGAGCTCTAATGATCCTCTACAAGGACCCATGGGGTACACTTCAGCTCCCTTTACCACTTTCCCTTATGGAGGAGTTCATATACCTCCTTCATCCCCTTCGCTCTGTGGTTCCCACCAGTAATCCGCCTAGCTGAACACACACCATAGTTTATTTGGAGCAGGGAGTCAAGGACCACCTTCTCATAATATGTCAGTAGGTTCGGCACCATTTTCTTTGTTCAGTGGGTTCGGTAACAATGCTTTCTCATCAGTTGCTTTTTCAATTTGGGGCAACCCCGGTTACGGAAAACCTAATCCTATGCAGGGTACTATTCCTGCACAGGGGGCACACCCAAGAACTTCTTCCACATCAGGACCTTGGAATTCTTGGTAGGGATCAGTTCCCTTGTTAGGAATTTTGATTGGGGGAAACTCTTTTCATAACCAATGGAACCCCAAGAAAGGTGCAGTACCTATGCCCATGGGATCGACATGGGTCAACCCTTCTCAAAGTCCTCTGAATGTAATGCATGCCCTACCATCTATGTCCTATTTCGGGAATCAGTCGATGATGTCTCCTCAAATGAAAAATTCATACACTGGTCATGGCCATGGTTTTTACCAGAACCCGGGCCAGTAACCCAACTTTTCCTGGTGACCTAGTGCCATTCAAACTCCAGGCCCCTTTTTCCATGGTTATCATCAACAACCCAAGCTAAGTTTTCTAGTAACCTTGCATTTTCAAGAATTAACAAGGTTGTTGAACGACCCTATCTGTCACGATCCGCATTATCTCTCTATGATGACAAAGTTGCCTTCGGACATACCAAAGTTCAAAGCCAAGCGTAATGAAGATCTAGGAGATCATGTGACTACTCTTCACCTTTGGTTCTCATCTAATTCATTGAAAGACGACTCTATACAGTTGTGATTGTTTTAACATACTGTCATTCAAAGTGTTGCGAAATGGTACATTGAGCTCGATCGCTCAAGATACTCTTCCTTCGGTGAATTTGCAATGGCTTTCCTGAACCATTCCTAATTACCTCTGAGATACGACGTTGGCACAAAATTGCTGGCCAATTTCAAACAGACAAAAGTGGACCATATCTCCGATCACATCCGAGAGTGGAGACGCCAGAAGAGTTTGATTAAGGTTCCAGTCCCACCAGCATTCCTTCTTGAGTGGTTCCTTAAGTATTTGGTCCCACAATTATCCAAAGACATCACAATGTCGGGAGTGTTTTCTGAGAAAGATGCAATCATGAGAGCTCAACAACTTGAGCTAATCTATTCTTAGTCTAGTCTACTGTACGAGATCTTGCCAGATGCACCACGATAAATACTTGATAAAACCAGACAGAGAGGTGGACCACATGCCGATGGTATTGTTGGTTCAACACAAACAAATCCCACTGAAAAAATGATGAAACAATTGCACCAATTGTCTATCCAGCATACAGCGACCAGCCAGACTATTGTTCTAGCCGTTCCCCCTACTCAAATGTCTGATGTACACAGTGTGCAATCGACAAATCCAAAGGCCACCTAGTAGCCTGAAGGAAGGAAGAAACAACATAAGAAGGGTAAGGTGGCTAATAAACCCACTAATAATGTTGGCAGTGGAAACACCAAAAAAAGGAAGTCGAGGTATCCATGTAATCTATGCACGAAAGACCACCCAAGTCACCAATGCCCCCATGTTGTAGAGGCCCAAAAGTTATTGTCACAGAAGAAACCTGATGTGTTAACAAACCCATTTCAACCTGGCCAAAATCAAACTCAAGCCTCTACAAGCGAGGAATGGGGCAACCAAAGACCCCCTCCGTCTTCAAACAATCCTGCATCCGCGAATGTGTATATGATGAAAGGTGATGCCTATATATCAACTAGAGCACATGATTACAACAATCCAAGAACCTTTGAGAAAGGTAAAGAAGCTAAAACCCCATCTCTTCCTCTTCAGATTGAGAAGACATTGGGCGAAACCATGACACGCATCCCAAAAGGTGCATTTAAGAAATCTTCTCACAACCCAAACGCAAGGGCCGCCCATAACTACTATGTGGTGGAGGATTTGTCTCAAACCCCTTGTGCGATGTCTGCCTTGGAAGTCCTCCAAATATACCCTTCCCAGAGAAAGCCTCTATTAGCAGCGTTAGGATCCGTTGAGACTTGTAATCTAAGTACGATCATGCTTGATACAACTGACTTGAAACCTCGCCTCCCTTACCACGTAGCATTCTAGATAGTCATGGCTTACACCACAAAAAATTGTACTCAGAACATTTTTCGCACGATGGTTGATGAGGGCGCTTCAACATGCGTAATGTCTTTGGCGTGTTGGAAAGCCATTGTCCAACCCATTTTGTCTCCGTCACCTACTCTTGTTACCTCTTTTGACAGTCATTCATTACGAACACATGGCATCATCCCATCTTTTCTTGTGTAGTTAGGAGGGAAAAATATGTGTGTCGAGGTTGAAGTGGTCGACGCATCTCTCGAATACAATATCTTGTTAGGAAGGAGTTGGACCTATGCTATGCAAGCAATAGTCACTACAATTTTTCAGGTCTTGTTGTTTCCACACGAGGGTCGGATCGTGACCATTGATTAGTTATCCTTCTTCCATCCTGACCCTTCACTGGGGGTGTTAGCGCTCTGTAACTTTCCTAAGGCTACGAAGGAAATCACAGAGGTAACCTCAAACCACTTGGAGTCTTGGATATATCCCTCCAAGACTCAGAGAGGGATCTCTCTTTTCGATTTAACTTGGTTTGTATGGGATGGATGTTAGGCTAGCTATGAAATTATGGGGTTTTTTATTTTTAAATGGTTAGTTTGGGACAGCAAGGAGGGCCATTGGGAAAATGAGGTCTTCGCTTAAATATGTGTTTCACTCTCATATCTTAGACAAAGCTTTTACACAGGGCAAGGTAGTGGAAGTGTTGGATCGAATTAAGTTTTAATGGTATCGATTTGAGGAAGAAATGGGGAAGAAAACTGAGCAAATGAGGAGTTAAGAATTCATAAACTGAGTTTTAGAAGAAAACATAAAGATTATCAAAAGAACAGATGCAAAGTATTTTTCCAATAAATTCTTCTCTGTTACTATCTTCTGACAATAGGAAATTGAAAACAAGCATAATGATAATAGGAAAACACTTAATAGAGAAGGGAAACACCACCAACACCTCTGGTCAGGAATCCTGTAAACAACATGTCTATTACTGATCGGTCATCTAAAGATTATAGAAAATACTCCTGAAAAATCCAGGACCCCATTACAGCAAAGAAAATTAAAACCTTGAGGTCGAACCCCCTCACACAAGTCGAACCCTCTCCTCTCAACCCAAACCCTGCTTTCATCTTTTACATCTGCATATATACAAAAATTCCCTCAGCCTTGCCAAGACTCGCACTCTACCTTTGTTTTCTGAAAATAGAAAACAGTTACAAATATTGACACATGTCAATGGTCTCCTAAAACAAACCAAACAGTAAATTAAAGGGAAAGTTAAAATTGGTAACTGTTGCCTTGACATCTGGCATACTGGAGGTTGTTTAAGATTTGCTAACGAATAGACTCTAACAACATCAAAAACCAATGAATGCAGAAGTCGTTTGAATGCTTGAGGTTGTTGGAGATTTGCTTCCAGTTGGAGGATTGGTGCCCTAACCGCTGCCATGTGTTCCCTGTAACTGAATTCCATGTCTTCCATATGGTTCAGTCAATGCCTAAACACTAGGATATTTTTCTACCTCCTTCCACTTTGTTCTTCTTCTTGAGGCGGGTGCTACCACCTTCCTTGTTGAAGGGCAATTGCATGGGTCCAAATGGAGAATCCATATCCAAATTCCCCTTCATAGCGTATCCAATGCCCTTGCCTCTAATCATGTCCCAAAGAGAAGATCCAAAATCCTTTGGCCTAAAGGAAACAGGCAACTGAATGTAGCTGATTCCAATCTTCTCAACCTTCGTGGACTTAGACAGCTTGGAATTTACAATGCTCACACCAGCAAGACAGAACTCATACTCCAGTGCATTCAAGCTGAGATCAAAATCATTCTTATTCTCCAGTTTCATATGCAATGCTGCCAAAGTTTCTTCGAAGGAGAAACTATCAAATTCCACTTTATCCAGATCAACATCTGGTTTGTAAGGCACGGGAATCTCTCCCTCCTTTTCTAGAGTCAATGTTAGCTTGCCAAAGACAGGTATGTCTACAATAAGACCAACCTTAATTCTATAAGGAATAATGCTTCCGGACTTGATATCATCATAAGTGTCTTTGATGTCATCATAGATTATTGTTATGGGGATCTTAATAGTTTCAAACCCATGGGCATGAATTGATCCCACATCAGGGATCAATCCAGAGACAATCTTCCTACCATTTCTCTCTACTAGATAGTCAATGTCCACTAAAGGGACCGGAACAGGGTTGAGATTAGTTATAAGCACATCAACAACAATTTCAAGCTTTTTTAGATTGATGGATAGAATGTGGATTCCTGTTTTCTTGTACGAACAATTTGGACAGAGACAATCCCCAGGAGGAACTTGATCTAGAGGAGGATCAAGGAAAAACTGATGATAAGTAAGAAAGAAACCTAATCCATCGCAACACAACAGTTCACCCCCAACTTTACATATTTCACAAATGCTATTATAATCATCCACTAGAATCCTTCTTTGAAAACTGCTCGTCTGAGAAGATGATGGTGCACCAGTGTTAACATTATTCCCACTCCATTCTAGGAGGAAAGTTTACATCACGAAGTGTTGTTTCCTCACACTTATCTAGCTCCTTGTCTGTTAGCTGGCTTGCAGTTCGAGGAGGCAAGATTGCTTCCAGCGCCTTGCATTTTTCAGGAGTTAAAGAATCTGGAAATTCCACAGAGAAATGAATATACAGATCACCCTTCATGAAAGGCCACTGGTAAGAAGGCATTCCTTCATCATTAATCGCCTTGAACTGACCTGGCTTAACAAATTCACCAGGGCTATATTTAATAAGTAGTTTCCGCCCATCCAGATGGGTCAATATAAACTAGAACCCACACAGTGCCTCCGTCAATAATAAAGTATGCTCAACGAAGAGATCATCTCCCTTTCTCTTGAATTTGGGATGATCCTTTTGTTGAACCACAAATACAATGTCACCAATAACTGTGTCGGGCGCTTCATCTGCTTCCCCTTGGAAAGTAATCTTTTGACCATTTTTCATTCCCTTCTCAATTGTAACCTCAAGCTCTGTTTCATCAACATATTGTTTCTGTTGGTTAAAACTCTGTGGCTCCTTACAGTAGCTGAAACATCCCACTTATTTGAATTAACCACTTCACATTATCATTGCAAGAATTACTTGTGCGACTACTCACTATTTGATACTCCTTTGAATGAAACATTTCTACCCAAAATCTATCATCAATGCATCTCAGATTCCTTTGTTGCTGCTACTCCCTCCTATTGCTCTGGAAAATCAACCTCCACTAAGGATATTTGCAAGGGAAGTTTATCCCACCCATATTGTTTCACTTTAATGTAACCTGGAAGAAAAGGCTTCCGGTTCTTTGACATGAAATAAATCGTTCTCTTAGATGGAAGAAATCACATATCTCGAGATACCAGGTGCCATCCGACTCTGTCCTCAACGTCGGTCCAACCTTTTTCACAAATTGAACCTGATCTGCACCTATTCCTACAAATTGACACGTCTTCGGACTAGGGGAGATAGCCCACACCTAATTAGGAGGAAAAAACGGATCTGAGGCGGGTTTAACTGGCATAGAAATAGCGACGATTTGGGCTTCTGGTAAGATAGAGGTGACAGATGGAGTCTTAACCGCACACAACAGAAAACTCAGGCTTGATTCTTGAATCAAAGGAATTTCAAACGATTAGTTGAATAGGAAAAATATTACGACGATATTCCTTGGAAATGGATTCATGAAAGATACACGAAGATTTAAACAGTCAGGTGAACTAAAACAAATGTAAATCCCTGTGCATGCAGAGTTTATTTTTCCCTGTGGCAATAATCCCACATGCATGTGGTAAACTGAACTTTTGGCGTTTATATGAGCCAACAGTCACATGCTCTTTCGATGAAGTGAGCCCGAGGTTGTTCTTTGGAGTTTGGCATTGGTGCTGGCGCTAGCGTTGGCTTGTGTGTTTGTTGTTGGTTTATGTAATGGTGCTTATCCTCGGTGTTGAGTATTCAGAGGTTGGCCCTAGGCCAATATAAGTTTTTGGAAAAACATTTGTCAAAATATTTATATTTTGATAAACAAGACAAAAACTATGCATAAAGGCCGAGGGGCAAATTTTGGCTAATAAACCAAACCTTATATTTACCCACAAGAATTAAATTTTTCCATTCAAACCAATTCACAATTTTTTGCTAAAAATGCACTGGAATTTTAACATGCTTCGAAGTTCGCGTGCAGTTTCTTGGCTTATGCTTGGTCAGAATCGAGCGCTTTCTGCTGCCTTCACTATGCGTCATGAGCAAAATCATAATGCCTAAAATAGATAGACATAGTCAGAATACTGATTCCCCTATTATATAGGGTTCTAACAGGGGGCATCCATGGTCACAATGATTGATAACCCTCAACCCAATGTCGTCAACATAGGGGTTGGTTTGTGCTCACCTTTGATGGGTACTTTCGATTACCCACTTCCTCAAGGCGATGTTGAGTTCATATCTAACCACCATAAGGTTGAGTTTTCCAAGTTTCATCATTTCGTACGACTTAATTTAATGATCCGTGGATTTTTCCTCCCCCATCAGCCATGATGGAAGGGATAGGGCACCATGTTATGTCCATGCCCTTGTCTACGGAAGAAGTAGTGTACTCTTTAGTCCAGCAAGCTTCTGCCAACCCCAAACCAACTCTCGCACAAGAGTTAGATCTAATTCTAGAGCCTGTTTTGGATCAAGGTTCCCTCACTGATACAAATTCTTTAGACTTAGTCTTTCCCTCAGAAGAAGCAATCATTGAAGCAATGACTAGTCCGAACAAACCTTGGGACAATCTCCATCACAGATACTACTTCCTCCAAGAGTTAAGTAGAATTGAAGCATGGGAATTCACCTCGACTATGACTGGAGATAGGCTTTGTCCTATCAATCCTTTGGATACACATGTTGTTTATGCCAAGGGTAATATGGAAACCATCGGTGAAACTATAACTATAAAAATCTCTAGAACCCCTGGCATCTTGGAGAATGTTTCCGTCGGAGTTGACTTCTCTGCCAAAGAGATTCAAATCTACACAGATTTATTTAAGGAATTTCGCGACGTTTTTTCTTGGTCTTACGAGGAAATTCCAGGCATCTATCCAAAAATTATTGAACACGAATTGATGACTTATCCTGACGCTAAGCCGGTTCGGCAAAAACTTTGTTCGGTTAATCCAAAGAAAGATACAACTATTAAGGTTGAAGTAGAGAAACTGCTCAAGGCAGGTTTTATCTACCCCATCCATTTGACCCAATGGGTGTTAAACCCTGTGCCGGTTAACAAAAAATAGGGTACGATTCACATATGTACGAAATTCCATGATTTGAGCAAAGCCTGTCCAAAAGATAATTTCCCCACACCATTTATTGACCAGATAGTCAATGAATGCGTAGGTTGCAGGTCCTTTTCTTTCATGGATGGATTTTTGGGATATAATCAGATACAAATCAAACCCAAAGACCAACATAAAACAACATTCATTTGTCCATGCAATACATTTGTGTATCGTAAGATGCATTTTGGTCTGAAAAATGTTGGAGCTACCTTTCAGCAGGCCATGTCTTTTTCTTTCCCCAATATCAAACATATCGTCGAGGCCTTGTTGACGGGCGAAACAGTCCATCCATCAACTGAGAGAGTGAAACCGGTCCGGGGTTGTCTAAATAACCCAAGCCATTTGGAATGGACCACCCTGACGAGTTTAACGGCTCCGTTGGCCGCTCTAAGGTCTCCTAAGAAAACCAAAGAGAAGAGATGATCTGAGCTAAGTGATCTAAACTAAGGAAACTAGAAACTAATAAAACATCTAAAACAAACTAATTAACTAAATAAAAGAAATCAAACTAAAATAGAGGAAACTAGAAACTAATAAAACAAATAAAGAAACTAATATACTAATATATAAACTATCTAAACTATTCTATCTACAAACTACAAATTATTCTTATAATAACTCAAATCAACTATCTAATTATCAATTTAATTACAATTTATTCACAAATATACATTACATACAGATTTGGATAAAACCTGTGAAACTAATTTGCTTGCTGTCCCAAGACAGCGAAGATAACCTTTTTCTTTTGATTTTATAATTTATGAATAAGAAAGTAAACTAACTGAAATTAAAACAAATCAAAATTATATCTATATTAAACTACTTAATAAAAGCAGTAAACTAAATACTAATTGACCTGGAAACGCTCCAAATCTGCCCTGTGT
>ML783819.1:536888-583779 GCA_009831015.1 Picea engelmannii | reverse complement strand
GTAATGTGCCCAAAATGACCTCTTCAGTGAATTCCATTGACTTATAGCTCAAAATAGTCAAAATCATGGAAATCGTCGGAATGCAACGAAACCAAATCCAACCTGTGCGGAATGGCTCATAATGATGGAATATGATCATCGATACAGGATGGACCCCAAAATGCCTCTCAAATACCCTTGTACTCGATATAACATCCATCTGGCCACTCTGGTCATCATAAATCTCTACACTGGGATAATGTCCCAAAGTGGGGACATTACAGTCCTCCCTGCTAGAAAATTGCTTGTCCTCAAGCAATACCCAAATCCCTCCAAGTAAAATACCAGGATCCCATGTCCACCTGTGGGGTACATAATAGAACCCATCAAAACATGAACAATAGTATACTCCACCCCCTGGATTCCATATTAGGAAGTGAACTGCAATACTCTGTGAATAACAGTCCTGGAAGATACCAACCCTGTGAACCTCTGGCACCTGACCCATGGCCTCATCTCAGAATGATTCCATCCTCCAAATATCTACCAAGATCCACACGGTCTCCATCAACTGCACATGATGATGCCAGAATGAGGTACTGCAAGATCTCCATGAGGCACCCTCAAGCACTGTGCTAAATGGAAAGTTAGAGTAACTTTCCCCTGCAATGGTCCACTCTCTCCTATCGGTCAATGAACTACTCAATCCTACAATCCCTGGGTCCCATGCTAACCTCTATCGATGATCATCCTGCTGACACTGCACTACTCTGTCCACGACTGTCTGTCCCCTGCATACATACAGGATCCTACTCGCCAGAATCCTCAAGCTGAAATACCTGTGACAACCGAACCTGCTGCGCAGAAACTGTATTGGCATAGACACCTCTATAGAATAAGTACCTATCCAAACATATCCATGCCCTATCATGATGATCAAGAGGAAGAAAAGGTCTTGCCCCATAGGACAAGTACCTGTCATCCCACTCCAAACCAACCCAAGGTGGAGTGTGTGGCTCTCTGGTGCCACTTGGGTCGTCATGTAGTGAAACATCCTACTAACCAAGTGAACTCCCAGATCCCATGGAAAACTTGGAAGTTTATCACTTCCAATCTCCGCTAGCTGCTCCTGTGCTAGGTTGATCACTGTCAGAAGCCCACTGCACTCATCTATCATCACCAGGTCTATGATGCTCACCATCACACACCAAGTCTCAACTGTCTGTCTAACACAGTCCACCTCTGACCTGTTGTATGCCATAAAAGTACTCCTGTCATATAGTCTCAGCCTACTCACTCTCCATTCCCCCATCCATGGCCTATCCCTCCTCATGCTATTGTCTATGATAAAATTTTCAAGACAGGCTAATAGAAACATCTGCAGTTGACTGTAGGACTGGGAGGTGTCACATTCTTTGGTCAATCCCAACGATTCGACCAGAAGCTCGTCCATTGGTATCCATGAAATATGCTCTCTTGTGGTCATCACCAAGTCCCAACCATCCAGTACAACCAGAAGTAACCCCTCCGACTGTTGGTCAACCAACCTCCATCTCTCATCTACCATGCAACTGCTAAAATGGTGAAGGTGATCTCCCACAACTATGTGCTGCTGCAAAGGAGTGACATCTACATACTCCCTTGAGTGTGTCTCCTCCCTGCAATGCACTATACCCCTCTGAATGCCACCATACACCTCTGCATCTCTCTGTGAGCTATCACTCATCATGGTATGCTCCGGCATACTCATGTCATCTCCCGCAAAATCATGTTGTATCACAGATCCTGGGCATACGGCTGGATCAATCTCTATATGGAGATCAAACACTCCCAAGACACAAATGGAAGTGTCCCCCATCAACTAGTGTTCCTCTGCTAGATCATCAACATCCTCTGTCAATGTGACTAACTGATACATCTGACTATCCACTAAGACAGATGAAGTGGATCTCTGACGAATCTCCTCAAGAAACCCATCTGATATAGACTCTGATTCTTGAAGGGCGGTCTGTGTGCCTCTCAAGAATCCTCGAGTGCTCTCCAACTCCCGAGTGAGTCAGTCTACCTCCAACTCTTTCCCCCTCAGGTCCCTATGATACAACTCGCCAATCCCTAGTAGGTAGTCTCTGTCTGTCAACAACTGCTAGTAGTCAATCCTAATCATAGACACTCTCTCCCAGAGAGTGTGAAAATCATCCATGGAAAATCCTCCATCTGAGCTACCGTGTGCCACTGATGCTCTCCAACCATAATCTGCCATCATTGCATGCATGTCATCAATATGTCTAGTGGCTTCCCTGATCATAGCCTCACTAAATCCCAACTGTGCTACTAAGTGGTGTGATTCCTGATCATAATCATGCTGGGGTACCCCCTCATGACTCTCACTTCTAGTGCCATCACTAACAACACTCTATGTAGAAGATAAAGTGATGAACTACCTACTATCTACTGTGCCACTAGGTACTCCTGTATGCCACTGCATCCCATCACTAGATGCCATCTCCCCCTGACTCACACTATATCTTGTATGAGCAACTGTATCCTCCTGTGCACTCAACCTGCTACTATCATCTGTGCCTGGATCCCATATAGCTGTATCCAGACACATGCTATCGACATCCTGACTGCCAAAGAGTGCATCCTCATCCATGCAATCTGATCTTGGAAGTAAGTGCTCCATCCACCTATCAACCTCTGCCATCTGCTCAACCACTGGAGTCTCCAATAGCTACGACTCCATCTCCTCTGATTGACCTGTATGTGTGGGGTCAACTACATGTACGTCATGTACCTCCTCCTGGATCTGTGGGTCTACCTGTCCATGGTGTGCATCCCTCACAATAGGCTCATCCATCATACCTGACATGCCACTAATCTCCTCATCTGACGTGGCTATCATGGGTGTCTGAAAAGGTGTTAGATGTGTCACGGCCCCCCATAGGAAGCTCATCATATCTAGGTGTTAACACCTGTGACTCCTCACTAGTGTCACCACTCAGCTGAGGCGTAAGGTCATCAATGGTATATGACGTGTCTGTTGAGACACTGGGGCTATCGTCCTATCCATCCAGCTGCCTATCCACTACATAAGGATCATCATCCTCCTCAAGCGTGCAAGCATCACTAGCCTATGTGCAAGAGTCATCTTCACTATCCTCTGAGGTAGAGTCACTATCACTAGCCTCTATTCCATAGTCACTATCATCATCCGACTGCTCTGAATCCTCATCATCACTGTCCTCTCGTACCTCAACAATATGCTTCTTACCCTTACCCCTACACCTATGATCAGGTTCCCAAGGAACCTTGTAACTGTAGCAACATTGCGTGCTCCTAATGGGTGTGGGATTTCTCTATTTTTCCCTCCTAATGGGTGTGTGGTTCAACCCAAGGACTGCTTTAATTTCTTCCCTTGCCTTGAGCCAACCTGCAATCTTATTTTTGTTCCAACTAGGATTTTTATAGGATAGGAACCATTGGAATGTTATGAGCCCTTTGAAATTATTGATGGTTTTATATTCCCTTTCACACTCCTCAATCCTGTAAATAATATCCATCTTATTGTAACTTTGCTAATCCCACTGGATGGTAGGAATCTAACCTCTGATACCACTATAATGATCCCAAGCCATTATGCAAGGATCATCACTGTTTTGGTGTCTTTTTTAAACTTTTTTTCTGAGTGAGGTATTTCATCAAACACTTTGTTGATCTACCTTTAGATGTGTTTATATGTGTGTATGCAGCAAATAACAGAAAGAGATAACCATGGAACATACCTCAACCATATGCAATAAGATAGACAATCCAAAACATCTCAATTCTTCTTTATTCATAAAATAGAGAAACCTGCGTCTTTGGCCTAATGTCAACTCCATGTTTCTCTCAACTGAACCATCTGAAGCATGTCTTATACACAAGCCCTGTAGCACTTTGTCTCTGCATCTTGACACCTGTGTCCCTTGGAGGATTTTTCCCAAGTGTCCCTTTTCCCTAAGAATACCTGTGTTTCATGCATTTGGAACTAGTATGTTTGTGACACTCGATCCTCCTTTGTAACGTAGCATTCTTTTATTCTTTTTCCAAAATTATTGAAAAAGACAAAAAAATCAAATATACCCCCAAAAGAGGAAGGGAAAAGTATTTTCTTTTTATTGGCAGCACAATGAGTTTCCCTTGGACAAAGCACATCCTTTCGTTTGTTCTTCAAGATATGGGATTTAATATGACCTTAGGAAGTTGTTATCACTACATAGAGTTGTGTCCTCCTGCGTTTGGTTATTCTTCCAAACATATGGAGAGTTTGTGTTGCCTCCTGCATTATGAACTTATGTCAATGCCATGCTGCCTGAGTCTAATCATTTGTTGTGCTATTGTCCAAGGGAATTTTTTACCAAGCCTGAGTCGGCCCATCTGTAATTTACCTCTTGCCCTCATGCCCGACCATCCTGAAAGTCCAATGAAGGCTTTGTGCAAAATCAATGAAGCATACATTATCAATTGTTATTTTTCAGATGGCACCTTCCGAATTCTAGTCCCTGGGCTCACCGATTTGGTACGTTGATAAATATTGATAATGTATTTTGGCCATCAGATGCTCTTATGACCTCACACATTAGGGGGCATCTGTTATAACCCTAGTTTGCACCAGACATACTTATCTAACATCAGGCCATCTCATATGCCTTCTTTTCCAAGATAGTACTGAACAACTCTTCTTAAAAAAACCCTTTTTAAAGGCCCACGTGCCCTGCTCCACTACAACATGTGTGTACACTCTAGTTGACCTACTACAACCCATGTGTACCTACAAAATCATGAAAAATGGAAAGTTGTTGTTGGAACACACAGTTTTGGGTAAGTTAACTAAACCTTTCGACCATGCATGGCCAATCATTCGACTAAATACCTAGCTCCTTCTAGACTATAAAAGGAGGGGTAGGGGTCCCATTTGAAAAGAGAAAAATCATAGTAAAGAAACTCTACACGAATTCATATTCCCCTTTGCCCAAGATTCTGCAACCATTTTGTGATTTCAATGAAGAAGAGAAGCAAGTGTGTTAGCAATTTGTTCACAATAAAAGAGGAGCCGAGGACCAGATTCATGGAGCAGTGGTCGTCTTCATCATTGTAAGTTTCTTTAGTGAAGTTAATAATAAAGAAGTACTTTTCTCGTCCCACCATATGAGATTTTCATTGTTTATTGCGTACATGTTGATTAAATCTCTAACCCATTAATCCATAGATCAAATGCATGTGGAGTTCTTTGTTTATCTTTTTTGAATGCAAGTCATCCTTGGGAGGAGAGTTGTAGTCAAAGATTGACCAAGCGTGAAGAGGGATTGATATCAAACACCGTAAATAAGGTATGTTCACTTGATCTTCTTAACTGTGTATTTTCTTAAGAATAATGGGGATTAGGTCTAGAATGATGGTAAAAAGTAGGAATCTGTAGGTCTTTTATGCATGCATTGTGAAACCCTAAGTGCTAGTCCATAGGGGGATTTCCCAATCACAACAGAATTGGCGATCGTACTGGGGATCTCTCGGGTTTTCTGGGGATACTTTTTGGTAGTTTTAAATTGGTTTCATCACCTTTTTTCTGAGTTTCTACAAGAGTTTGAGCTAGTAGGGATTTTGGTCTTCCATACTAGTATTCCCTTCTTTCTTTGTTTGATTGCATTTTCATTTCAGGATGTCATAGAGGTACATGCAGCCTGTATAAGGCCTGCATGCATGTACATGTGCCCACCCTTCACACAGCCTGCGTGGACACGCTAGTTGATGAAGTGACAATAGCATTGCTAAGTTCATATTTTTTTTATTAAAGAGGTAGTCATCCTCTTCCCTGTCAGAAGTGATCCTTCTCAAGGGTTTTTTGAAACTCCTTCTGGTCTCTATTTTTTCATTTTGTAGCTTAGGTACCACTTCAAATTGGTTTTTTTCTATGAAATTTTCCTTGGATTGTTTTTATTTTCTGACAAGGTAAGTTTCTGAGTCTTCAAGTGATTCTGGTTCTCAATACCAGTAGTCTCTGCCAGTGTTTGATTGCTTATATTTTCATTTTTGAAGAGTTGCAGAGGTACACGCGACCTGCATAAGGTATGCATGCATGTACACACACCTTGGCCTTTTACATCTCACATGTACATGCTAGCTATTGAACCGTCAGCTGCGTGCCAGTTAAGAATTTGTTTTTTTAAGGAGAGGTAGTCATCCTTTTCCTTGTCAAGAGTTATACCTCTCAGGTTTCTTGGTCTCTATCATAGCAGTCGACAACTTAGGTCTGATCACAGCAATAGCTTTCTTTTTCATTAAAAAGTTTTCCTGAAGAGTTTTTCTTTCATAGAGGTTTAGACAAGTGTGAGAATCTACTTTCATCATCTTGTGTGTTATTTTCAATAGCTCTTTGTGATCTATGCTTAGGCTAGAATTTTTCTTGGTCTTTACTTTTCGTCATTTTTCCTTTTTGCTTTGCGAGTATTAAATAAATAAATAAAAAACCTTTTTATTTCTTGGTTAAGTAGTTGTTGGTTTGCATTAGTAATCGGTAAACGTTTTGTTTTCTTAAGTTCTTGGTTGTTTACTTAGGACAATAAGTAGTTCGTAGTCGAGTGAAATCCTGTTTTGAGTTTGTTGTTCAAAGATCTTAGAATTTTATTTTATTTTGTTTGAAAAGTTGATTGAAAATTTTGTCAAGAAGAAGTCATTTTGTTTCCAACTTTCTGTTTATCTTTTCTTTCATCTCTCAAAACATCACTAGTTTCACTTTCATAACCTTTGACTTAAGACAAGCCATAAAAAATTAATGATTAATTAAAATCAACTAGATTTTATGTTTGTAGGGTCCATCAATTAGTCTAGGCTACAACCTTGATTTAGGTTGGAGAGGAAACTCTTCAAGGATGCAAAACATACATAAGAGTCTGTGATAGAGAGTGTTAAAAGTCCATTATCATGAAATTTATCCAGGACTCCCCTCTAACATAGGGGCTAAACATGAGGTCACGTGAGGAAAGATAGCAGAGATAACCCCTCCAAAGCCGGACCATGCGTATTGGGGAACACATATAGAGGGCTTGTTTTCAGATTCCATCGATTGCATTTTACATGGAGCTTCGTGGGTCTCGAATACATTCGAGGTCCTCATTTGTCTTTCGGACCACTTTTTTTTGATACCCTTCACAGGTTTCAGGCTTGATACCCTGCTCATTGTGGTCCACCTGACTGTCGACTATACTTGCCTGGTGATTGTTCACGCGCTGGCAATCTAGTTGCCATTATTTTAGGGACCTACACAGGTGACTACAGGGGTAGACCATGGTACCTAGGACAGACATCAGGACACACTTTCCATATTATACCCAGAGGGTGCTTCCATGTTCAAGTTTCACTTGCACCGATACATTTCTCTAGTGTTGGTTGTTGTAACTATTCTTCTAAATAGTTTAGTCATTGCTTGTTTGATCTCATAGGGACTTTTTCTAGTGTTTGTTGTTTTTGAATGAATAGAAATCCCTAGTGTTTCTTTTATATTCTCACACAATGGAGGATCATGAGCTCCACCAGTCACGAAGGCTTCTTGACCTGCCACCGGTTACACTAGAGCCACCCCCGCCACTGCTAAGGTGAAAGCTCGACCAATAAGGGTATTTTGAAGCGACCGAGTCATAGGAAACAGTGCCCGACCAACATCTGGAGAAAGAAACCATTTCAAACCTTGGAGAGGAAGCCCTTGGTCCATCCGAAACTCCACCCAATAATATTTTGGCACCCATAATCATATAGATTTATCCTTACGAGTGCTAGACAGTGTTCCACACAGCAATGGAAACAAATGCTGCCACTTCTTCTGGGAATTCTTCTATTCCCACTACGATTGTCACCATAGGGGGTGTTCCACCTCTGAACCCACCATCACCGGTTCGAGCCACCATGGTATTAACTACCTCTACCTCGAGCAGTGGTTTGATCCCATCTTTAGCGGCGGCCACTGCTCCTTCCACACAGAGTACGACAGGCCCTTCGTTCTCATACGGGATGCCTAGCTCAGGTACAATCCCTGTACTCTCCTACTTCACTTTAGAGACTTTAGGTCTAGGGGTAGGGAGCTATAACGCTCCTCTGTAAGGACCCATGGGGGGCACTTCAACTCTCTTTAACTCTTTCCCTTACGGAGGAGGTCATATACCTCCTTCGTCCCCTTTGCTCGGTGGTTCCCACTAGCAATCTTCTTGGTCGAATGAACACCATAGTTCATTTGGAGCAGGGATTCAAGGACCACCTTCTCATAATATGCCGGTAGGTTCGACACCATTTTATTTGTTTGGTGCATTTGGTAAAAATGATTTCTCGTCAGCTTCTTTCCTGACTAGGGGAAACCCCGATTACGGACAACCTAATCCTATGTAGGGTACTATTCCTGCGCACCCAGGAACTTCTTATGCATCACGACCTTGGAATGCTTGGTAGGGATCAGTTCCCTTGTCAAGAATGCATATCGGGGGCAACTCTTTTCAGAACCAATGGAACCCCGGGCAAGGTGCAGTACCTATGCCCATGGGATCGGCATGGGGCAACCCTTCCCAAATTCCTCCGAATGTAATGCACACCCAACCATCTACGTCCTATTTCAGGAATCAGTCGATTATGTCTCCTCAAATGTAAAATCCGTACGCTGGTCATGGCCATGGTTTTTACCAGAACCGGGGCCAACAACCCAACCTTTCTTGGCAACCTGGTGCTAGTCAAACTCCAGGCCCCTTTTTCCATGGTTATCACCAACAACCCAAACTACCTTTCCTGGAAACCTTGCATTTGCTAGACTTAAAAAGGTTGTTGAACGACCCTATATGTCATGATCTGCATTGGCCCTCTATGTCGACGAAGTTTCCTTCAGACATACCAAAGCTTGAAGGCAAGCCTAATGAAGATCCAGGAGATCATGTGACTACTTTTCACCTTTGGTGCTCATCTAATTCATTGAAAGAAGACTTCGTACAGTTGTGATTGTTTCAATGTACTCTCATGGGGAATGTTGTGAAATGGTACATTAAGATCAACCGCTCAGGATACTCTTGCTTCGGTGAATTGGCAATGGCTTTCCTGAACCATTTCCAATTACCTGTGAGATACGATGCTAGCACAAAATTGCTGGCTAATTTCGAACAAACAAAAGTGGACAATATCTCTAATCACATCCAAGAGTGGAGATGCCAGAAGAGTTTGATTAAGGTGCCAATCCCACCATCATTCCTTCTTGAGTGGTTCCTTAAGTATTTTGTCCCACAATTATCCAAAGACGTCGCAATGTAGGGAGTGTTTTCCGAGGAAGATGCAATCATGAGATCTCAATAGCTTGAGCTAATATATTCTCAGTCTGGTCTACTGTACAAGATCTTACTAGATGTGCCACGATCAATACTTGATAAAACTAGACAGAGAGTTGGACCTCATGCCGATGGTATTGTTGGTTCAACACAAACAAAGCCCGCTGAACAATTGAAGAAACAATTGCAGCAATTGTCTATCCAACATATAGTGACTAGCCAGACTACTTTTTCGGCTATTCCCCCTACCCAAATGTCAGATTTACATAGTGTGCAATTGACAAATCTGAAGGCCACCCAGAAGATTGAAGGAAATAAGAAACAAAGTAAGAAGGGTAAGGGGGATAAGAAACCCACTAATCATGTTGGCGGGGGAAACACTGAAAAAAGGAAGTCGAGGTATCTGTGTAATCTGTGTGTAGAATACCACCCGACTCACCAATGCCCTCGGCTTGCAAAGGTCCAAAAGTTATTGTCACAGTAGCAGCCTAATGTGTTAAAAAACCCATTTCAACATGGCCAAAATCTAACTCAAGCCTCTAAAAGCACGAAAGGGGGCAGCCAAGGACCCCCTCCATCTTCAAACAATCCTGCATCCATGAATGTGTATATGATGAAAGGTGATTCCTATATATCGACTAGAGAACAAGATGACAGCAAGCCAAGCACCTCTAAGAAAGGTAAAGAAGCTAAAACCCAATTTCTTCCACTTCAAATTGAGAAGACGTTGGGCGAAACCATGACACGCATCCCAAAAGGTGCGCTTACAAAATCTTCTCACAACCCAAACGCAAGGGCTGCCCAAAACTACTCTGTGGTGGAGGATTTGTCTCAAACCCCTTATGTGATGTCTGCCTTGGAAGTCCTCCATAGCTGCCCTTCCCAGAGAAAGGATCTTTTAGCTTCTTTAGGATCCTCTGAGACTTGTAATCCGGGTACAATCATGCTTGATACAACCGAATTGAAACCTCATCTCCCTTACCACGTAGCATTCCAGATAGTCGTGGCTTACAAGACAAAATTTTTTACTCAAAACATATTCCACATAGTGGTTGATGAGGGTGCTTCAACATGCATAATGTATTTGGTGTGTTGGAAGGCCATTGGCTAGCCCGTTTTGTCTCCTTCACCTACTCTTCTTACCGCTTTCGACGGTCGTTCATTCTGACCACATGGCATTATCACCTCTTTTCCCATGCAGTTAGGAGGGAAAACCATGTGTTTCAAGGTTGAAGTGGTTGACGCATATCTCGACTACAATATCTTGTTATGAAGGAGTTGGACCTATGCTATGCAAGCAGTAGTCGCTACAGTTTTCTGGGTCTTGTTGTTTCCACATGAGGGTCGGATTATGACCATTGATCAGATGTCCTTCTCCCTTCCCGACCCTTCATTGGGGGCATCCACGTTCCCAATGATTGATAACCCTCAACCCGATGTCGTCAACATAGGGGTTGGTTTGTGCCCACATTTGATGGGTACTTTCGATTACCCACCTCCTCAAGGCGATGTTAAGTTCATATCTAACCACCATAAGGTTGAGATTTTCCAAGTTTTGTCATTTTGGACGACTTATTTTAATGATTCGTGGATTCTTCCTCCCCCATCGGCCATGATGGAGGGGATAGGTCATAATGTTATGTCCCTTCCCTTGTCCATGACAGAAGTAGCATACTCTTTAGTCCAGCAAGCTTCCGCCAATCCCGATCCAACTCCCACACAAGAGTTAGATTCGATTCTAGAACCTATTTGGGCTCAAGGTTCCCTCGTTGATATAGATTCTTTAGACTTTATCTTGCCCTCAGACAAAGCAATCATTGAAGCTATGACTAATCTGAACAAAACTTGGGACGATCTCCATCACAGATCTTACTTCCTCCCAAAGTTAAGTAGAATTGAAGCAAGGGAATTCACCTCGACTATGACTGGAGATAGGTCTTGTCCTATCAATCCTTTGGATAAACATGTTGTTTATGCTGAGGGTAATATGGAAACCATCGATAAATATAAACATCTCCAGAACCCCTGGAGTCATGGAGAATTTTTTTTTCGGAGATGATTTCTCCCCCGAAGAGATTCAAATCTACACAGATTTATTTAAGGAATTCCACAACGTTTTTTCTTGGTCTTATGAGGAAATGCCAGGCGTCAATCCAAAAATTGTTGAAAATGAAATCACGACTTATCCTGGCGCTAAGTTGGTTCGACAGAAACTTCTTCCGGTTAATCCTAAGAAAGTGACAACTATTAAGGTTGAAGTAGAGAAACTGCTCAAGGCAGGTTTTATCTACCCTGTCCATTTGACCCAATGGATGTCAAATCCCATGTCAGTTAACAAAAAAGAGGGTACGATTCGCGTATGTACAGACTTCTGTGATTTGAACAAATCCTGTCCAAAAGATAATTTTCCCACACCATTTATTGAGAAGATAGTCGATGAATGCGCAAGTTGCAAGGCCTTTTCTTTCATGGATCATTTTTAAAGATATAATCAGATACAAATCAAACCCGAAGACCAACACAAAACAACATTCATTTGTCCATGGGGTACATTCGCGTATCATAAGATGCCTTTTGGTCTGAAAAATGATGGAGCTACCTTTCAGTGGGCCATCTCTTTTTCTTTCCATGATATCAAACATATCGTCGAGGCCTACTTAGATGATTTAGCATCACAATATCGTAAGAGAAATGATCATCCCACGCACCCCTGACTTATCATTGAGAGATGTTGTTACTTATGGATTCGCTTGAATCCCAACAAATGCAGTTTTTGCGTGACATCGGGCTATCTACTAGGTTTCATCATTTCAATAATAGGGATCATAGTCGATACTCTCAAGGTTGAGGCAATATTTCAATTGCCTCCCCCGCGTACAATCCTTCAACTTCAGAGTCTACAGGGAAAAGCAAACTTTTTGTGGCATTTCATCGCAAACTATGCCGAGATCACAAAGGGATTTATGTGCTTACTAAAGAAAGACGTCCCTTTTCATTGGGACGATGACACTCAACACTCCTTCGAAGTGTTGAAACATGCCCTCTTAACTGTTCCTCTGCTTCAACCACCCAATTATAACAAAGATTTCTTATTATAACTGGCTGCATCAGAGTCAACCATCGGCAGGGTCTTAGTTTAGGAAGATGATTTTCTCTCAGAATATGTGATTTATTACCTAAGATGAGGCATGGTTGGACCAGAAATCAATTATTATCATATCGAAAAACTTGCATTGGCAGCACTCCATGCTGTCCAACGGTTCTGTCATTATGTTTTGTTTTGCAAGACCATCGTCATTGCCATTGTGAATCCGTTTCAATATGCATTGACACGATGGGTAATCGGCGGAAAGATCAGTAGATGGATAGTTTTCCTCTAGGAATTTGACTTAGATTTCGCTTCGGTGAAATACAAAAAGTCACTGGTCTTTGTAGAACTCATCTCAAAACTTCCGGTCGAGTTAGGTGATGTTATGCCCAAAGAATTACCTATTCAAGGAGACATGTTTTTGATAACATCTTCAGACCCCTGGTATGGATATATACTTGTCTATCTCCAGACTTTGAAGTGCCCCGCCTCTACTTCTCATGATGAGCATCATTGTATATGCCATCAGGCCAAGAACTACCTCATACTCGAAGATACTCTGTATCTTCTTGGTGTAGATTGCATCCTTCATCGGTGCCTCACTCATGAAGAAGCGAAAATCGTGCTTAACGATTTCCATACTGGAGCATGTGGCAGTCATTTGTTTGTGTTCGAAACAACCCAAAATATTATATGAGATGGTTACTTCTGGCTGACACTAATCAAAGATTGTATTGCATCAGTCAAGAAGTGCCACCCATGTCAAATCTTCTCACGGAAGATGAGGGCACATCCATGTCCCATGTTTCTTGTCATCACCGTTGGCCCCTTCAGCAAGTGGGAGATTCATTACATTACCTACAACCCTCCTTCAGCAAGGGGGCACCATTATATCATCATAGTAGTAGACTACTTCACCAAGTTGGTCGAAGCTATGACAACGTTCAAGGATGATGGTGATGCTGCCACCCTCTCTTTTTTTAACCAGATTATAACACGGTTCAACGTCCCAAGAGAGACTGTCACTAACCATGGCAGTTACTTTCAGAACACAATGATGACTGATTTAACATCAAATCTTGGGTTGAGGCAAGAACATTTATCACCCTACTACCCTCAAGTGAATGGTCAGGTGGAAGCTGTCAATAAATCTCTTAAGACCATCCTACAACGAACGATCAATTCGGCCAAGTCAAATTGGCATTTGATGTTATACTCGGCATTATGGGCCTACCAAACATATTTTAAGACTGCAACCAGTTTCTCACCTTTTCAACTCATTTACTGGCTGGAAGTAGTATTTCCCATAGAATTCTAGATCCCATCATTAAAGTTGGCAGTACAGTTATTGCTAGACACTTTACCGCTTGAAGAACGTTTATTATATCTTGAGAAGCTCAATGAACAACGTCATGATGTGGCCTTAGATAATGAATCTCACAAACAAAAATTCAAATTCCAGTATGATCGATGTATTCGTAATCGGATTTTCTTGGAAGGCAACCTTGTCCTGGTCTATGACCAAGATAAGGACCCCCTAGGGGTAGGCAAGTTCAAACCCATGTGGTTCGAACCTTTCATCATAAAATAGGTTCTAAAAAAGGGCACTTATTGTCAGGTAGATTTTGAGGGAAATGCTTTGGCAGAGCCTAGAAATGGGCTCTATGTCAAGAAGTATTACTCATAGGTAGGTCACCTTGGGTAACGTTTTGTAACATATGTATAGTCTTTGTACTATTACTTTTTCGTTTCTTTTGGTTTTATGGAAGTGTCATTTTTTATGTTATCTTTTGTCACTGTGGAAAATGTCAAGTGAATTAGAGGTGTTTGTTGGATTCGTAGATGACGCCATCCAGCACACTCAGAGGCTTGCATCCACATCTTAGGTAATTTTTACACCTCAAGGCTAGTTGTTATCTTCAGGAGGTATATGTTTAGGCAACACCACAAACAATGTCACCAAATATAGCGTAGTTATTGAGTTGCTTCATGACTCTTTGTCACTTTGTATCTCTCACCTCCGAGTCTATTTAGACTCTTAGCTAGTTGTGTCTTAGTTAAATAGAGTCTACCGTGTTCATGATCCTACTTTACACCGACGGTTCCTTAGGGTACGTCTCTTAGAATGAAGCTTTGATTATATTACATATTTTCATGTTCCTAGTAGTTTAAATCAAGTCACATATACTCTAGCTAATCAAATTTTAGATTGGCATCTCACACAGATATAAGAAAAACACACACATGCACATCTAAATACATTTTTAAAGAAAATGTAATCCATAAGACATAAAAAGACATAAAAATCCATATATAATATCAAAAATATCAGAGTACAAGCATGGGTGCAAGCGCCTCAAAAATACGTCCAGTAACAAGTCATGACGCTTATGCCCTCAAAAATCTACTAGTGCCCTTGGCACGTGAAAACTCCATCCTAACTAAGGACTGGGCTTGTTGGCCCTGTTGTAATGGTCAACGACGTTTTCCAAACGCTGAAAAAGTCAGACCCACGTCCGTGGTACCCCCACTACATGAGGTTGCATAGACGATGATAGATCCTTGATTTATGCCATAGGGACTGTGCGAGTAAGTGAGGTAAAGTTTTGCTCTACTCATCTCAAAATTCGCTCAGCCTCACCAGCTGGAGGTACTCCTGCTACTGCTGGTCCACTGGTTGTAGCTGGGGAGGCTTCTGGTCGAGGACATCGCATGTTCCTCACATATTCCATTGGTCGTACTAGCCCCACATATACACATAACAGACACATACCTGTCAACTACTCTGGTGTATAAGAAAAATGATATATATAAAAAACAACATAAAAATTACATATATTTAAAAAAAACAAAAACGAAGGAAACTTACTCCTCTCTCCTCGCTGCTCTCCGGGAGGTACCGGTATCTCAGGGTCTCTAGAGAAGTCAATCCTGACATAGGAGTAGTCCTCTCTGACCAGAATCTGTCATGCCCACCAAGCAAAGAACTTGTCATCGAAGGCCTCAATGGTCCTCCATCCCCCCTATCATGGCAACAGTGCCACCCATATGCATAATGGGGGATAGAGGCCTCGTGCCCCTGTATAGTCTCTCTAGGACTGAAGCTGGGCAATCTCTCAAAGAAGAAAGTACAAATAATCATCTCAAATCTGAAGTTCCTATGATTCCACATTCGACACTCTATTAATTGCCTCTTCATACAATCTAGTAAAGTGGTGCTCCAGTCAAATATTTGTGAATTCAAGCACTGAACGACAAAATTCATGTGCACACGGGAAGCCTGATGCAAAGACACAGACCCAGTAATCCTCCCAATGAGCAACACTATCACCTTTTGTGATAAGTTAGAGATCTTTCTTATCGGCACTTATGAGATCGTTCTATCAGTATTGGCTTCATAATAGAGTCCAATCAACTCTGATATGTTATGAGGCCCGAAAGGAAAGGTACGAAAATTGACTAGTTCCCCTCTCCTCAAGAGGCCAGTCAGGAAGTATATATCCTCTGTCGTTGGAGCCAGCGATTGTCCCACTAGCATAAAGGCCTTTGCATCGGGATGCCAGTAATCCACCAAGGCGTTCAGTAGCCTAAGTTGTTCTCATATGAAAGGAGAATGGAAAAACTTTAAAAAACTACAATGAAACAATGCAGAAAGAGAATCAACGTCCTCATCGACCAACACATCAATATCCTCATTCTCTCTTTCCCTCTAGCGAACATACATCCTGCAAATAGACAAAGTTCAGGAGGGTTAATTCTTGTTTTTTTAACTTTTTTACACTAAATGGAAGGTCCACGTGGGTTGTAGTGCTCACAGTAGTGTGTACACTCAGGCTATCATAAGGCAGCCCACATGTACACTTAGGCTGTCATAAGACAACCTGCGTGGATGTAGGGCTGACCCTTTAAAGGTCGATGCCCCCACAAAAAATGAACTTAAATACATAAAGAAAGAATTAAAATGCAAGAGGGGGTAGTGCGTACTTACTGGGTCCAAGAGGATGGTCATTTCATCCACTGAATCTCCCAGAATCAACTCTTTTCACGAAGGGGTAGTTTTGGTTTTTAGCCAATTTCTCAATTAGCAATGGTGATAATGAGCTGCCAACTTCTATTTATAGACTTTTTGGCCTCTTTTTGTCAATTTTTTGACCCTTTTGTCATCTTTCTAAACTGAAAATCATTTAGTATGGTTCAGAAGTTTTCTTTGGATTGTCACGAGAAGTGTTCTTTGGGTTTTTGGAAACTTTTTGGAGTTTTGGGTCATTTTGGAGGTCCTTTGGTAAAAAGACAATTTTTCCAACTCGTTGCATTTAAGATAGGATTCCACCTCCACTTTCTACATCTTGTTGTCTTTTCCGCTTTGCCATAGGATCAATCCCACCAAGTTGCGACACAGAACCATCATTACTACTTTAGGAGTGTCGTAATTTAGTGTTAGAGCCTACCTTAACATGGATGCCCTAGGTAGATCCTGATTGCATTTTGGTGTCCATGCTGTCACTAAATGACTATAGGCCTAGGAGTCCTTACTAGCTCTTCCTGATTACGAGTTTGATCCTCATTTGCATAATTCCGTATCACTCTTGACCTCACCCTTGGGACTCCCAAAACTTAACGGGTCTTCTTTTAAGGTCTTTTCAGACCCTCTAAATGTGAAAATATTTTCGAGTGATCTTGTTGACCATCACGCTCGCTAAACTGAAATTTGAAGTCACGTTTTTTCGGCGGTAGTTTACCCTTTTTCGATCCTGATGGTCAACTGTACGAACAAAGGTATACTCTAGAAGCCTCGGTTCTCTAGAAGAGTACTCTTAGATATAATTTTAACCCTTTTTCGGGCCTGAGGGACTAAATTTACGATAAGGGAACCCCCACAGATTCCATAGTTAAGCTCTTTTCAGACTCCCTAAAATTGAAAAAATCATCGAGTGACCTTATTCTTTCACACTCATTAAAATGTTCTAGAAGAACATTCCTGATGGAGTCCATAGTTGAGCTTTTTTCAGACTCCTTAAAAATGAAAAAACTTCTGACTGACCTTGTCTTTATCACACTCATTAAAATGGTTTTGAATAGACATCTGGTCAGTGCTAGTTTACCCCTTTTTTGAGCCGAATAGACTATCTTTGAAAAAGGTACCCTAGTGGAGTCTCCTTTTACGTTTTTTTAGACTCTCTAAATATGAAAAATCGTCGAGCTTACCTTCTCTGGGCTCGTTAAAGTTACATCAAAGGACGTTACCATTGTGTGTTTTGTTAACCATGTTTTCATACCTGCGTCTTTGGCCTAATGCTGGCTCCATGTTGCTCTCAGCTAAACCATCTGAAGCATGTCTTATACGCAAGCCCTGTATCACTTTGTCTCCGCATCTTCACACCTTTGTCCTGTTTTTGGGAAAAACACCCTACAAACTAGCAAACTAGGGTTAGACTTGCATGCATATTTTGACCAAATCGAAACTACTTTTTTACCTATAACCCAAGATTTAAACCCCTTTTTCACAGTAAATGCATGGAAAAGGACCACCAACCTTATTACCGGCATTTGATGTAGATCCTCTTTTGTGCTTTGATTACTTACTTGCATTGCTCCTTCCACAGATGACCTGCACTCAAGACAAACAACAACTATGCATGCATGCTACTTCTATACTCAAGGGTTAGAAATCAAGCATAAATTAATCAAACTATAGACAATTCAAGCATTGGGACGGGAAAAGCATTCTTTTTATTACTGAAAGTGAATCAACTTACAAAATCTGAGACCGACCATCGCTCCTTGACCCTGATCCTTGGCTCCTCTTCTTCTGTCCTTCAACTGCTTTGCATTAAATCTCCTTTGGCATGAGGAACGGCTAAAGGGTTGGGACAATGGATTATGTAAATGGGCAGAGTTTCTTCGCTATATTTTTTTCTCCTCCAAATGGTACCCCTACCCCTTCTTTTATAGGCTAGAAGGAGCTAGGGTTTTGGACGAACCCTCGGCCATGCATGGTCGAGAGTTTCAATTAACTGACCCATAGCTTTTTGTTTTGTTGGAAACTTTCCTTTTTTCGTGCTTTGTTAGGTACATGTGGGTTGTTGTGAGTCATCCAGCATGTACACACGTGCAGTAATGGGTTAGGGCGTGTGGGCCTTGACACAAGAGGATTTTCAAAGAGTTGTTCAGCAGAATTTTAGCAAAGAAGGGATATGAGTTGGCCTGATGCCAGGTAAGCATGTGTGGTGAAATTTAGGGTTATAACAGATGCCCCCTAATGTGTGAGTTCAGAAGAGCATCTGATGGCCGAAATACATTACCAATCTTTAATGATGTGCCGAACGATTAATCCCAAGGATCAGGAACCAGGAGGTGTCGTCTGCAAAATAACAAATGTCTCACCGAGGCGAGCATAGCCATGCTCGGGATAAAATAGAACCATGGCTACCAATCAAATACACTGTAGATCCATGTCAAATAACTATAAAGAGTAGCCATGAATAATACAGAGCGGAGCTACATCTCGAAATCAGAAAGATATACATATAGAGTATCCATCTTCCAGAAGATGATTCAGTGTGATGGCTGGACTTCAGAGCTCGAGCAACAACTTCAAAATATTCCAAAACACGGGTAGGAGTGTAATATGAGTGTACTACTGCACTACCCAGAGGTCTTCGATGGCTCATCGATCATGGACTTTATAATATTGATGATCGAACTGAAGGCTTCAGTGATTTCGAACAAGGACTTGATTGGACATTCAGGATGGTCGGGTATGCAGACAAGAGACATATTGCAGAGGGGCCGACTTAGGCTTAGTGACAAAATTCCCTTGGACAATAGCACGACAAGTGATAAGACTCAGGCAGCATATATGTTAATCATAAGTCTACAAAGCAGGAGGCAACGCAAACTCTCCATATGTTTGGAAGAATAAACAAACGATGGAGGACACAACTCTATATAGAGAGAAAAGCTTCCTAAGGTTGTACTACATCCCATAGTCTGATGATCAAACAGAAAGATGTGCTTTATCCAAGGGAGACTCATTATGCTGCCAATAAAGAAAATACTTTTCCCATCCTTTTTTGGGGTATATTTGATTTTTTTGTTCTTTCCGATAATTTTGGAAAAAGAATAAAGGAATATTACGTTACAATGGAGGAACGAGTACTGCAAACATACAAGCTCAAGGCACAAGGACAAGATTCATGTTCTGGTAAAATGATACTTCGGGAAAATCCTCTGGTGGCCAAAGGTGTTAAGACGCAGAAGCAAACTGTCACAAGGCTGGTGGATAAGGTTTGCAAATGCGGTTAATAGAACACACAATGGTAACGTCCTTCGATGTAAGTTTAACAAACCCAAAGAAGGTAAGCTCGATGGTTTTTCATATTTAGAGAGTCTGGAAAAGCATAAAAGGAGACTCCGCTGGGGTACCTTTTTCGACAATGGTCTAGTCGGATCAAAAAAGGGGTAAACTAGCACCGATTAGATGTCAATTCAAAACCATTTTAACGAGTGTGACAAGGACAAGATCACTCGGCCATTTTTTCACTTTTAAGGAGTCTGAAAAAAGATTAACTATGGACTCCATCAAGAATATTATTCTGGACCAATTTAACGAGTGTGAAAGAATAAGGTCACTCGACGATATTTTTTATTTTAGGGAGTCTGAAAAGAGCTTAACTATGGACTACGTGGGGGTTTCTTTTTCGTAAATTTAGTCCCTCAGGCCCAAAAAAGGAATAAAGTTATACCTGAGAGTACTCTTCTAAAGAATGGGAATTCGATAGAGTATACCTTTATTCGTACAGCTGACCGTCCGGACCGAAAAAGGGGTAAACTACTGCCAGACAGACGTGACTTCAAATTTCAGTTTAACGAGCATGAAAGGCCACAAGATCGCTCGACAATCTTTTCATTTTTAGAGGGTCTGAAAAGGGCTTAAAAGGAGACCTGTTATTTTGGGAGTCCTGAGGGTGAGACAAAGAGTGAAAAAGAATCATGCAAATGAGGCTCAAACTCATATTCAGGAAAGACTATACGAACTCTCGAGCCTACAGTGTTTTTAGAAACGGCATGGACACCATAATGCAACCGAGACCTACCTAGGGCATCCATGTTCTAATAAGCTCTACCGCCAAGCTGTGACACTTCTAAAGAAAATATGATGGGTTCATGTCACAACCTGATGCCATCGATCCTATAGCAGAGGAAAAAGACAACGAGGCGCAAAAGTCGGGGTGGTAACCTAACCTATATGCTCAAGTTGATTTTCAAATTTTTTTATGGACCGTCATTATTTTCTCAAAACTCAAAAAACATGTCCCAATACCCGATCAAATCCCTCCCATATAACTCCTGAATCACTCTAAATGGTTTTTGGTATAAAGAAACTGATAAGGGAGGCCAAAAAAGTGACAAAAAGAGGCCAAAAAGTCTATAAATAGAAGTTGGTAGCTCATTATCACCATTGTTGATTTGGAAATTGACTCTGGAGCCAAAAGACCTCCTTTCCCAAAAACAGTGATTCTGGGAGCTACAGTGGACGAAACGAACTTCTTCTTAGACCAAGTAAGTACAAACTCCCTTATCTAGCTATTCAATACTTCACTTTTGTTTTTTATTTTATTTTTTGGGTGGGCATTGACCTTAAAAAGGTCGGCCCTAGGTACACACGGGCTGTCTCTGGACAGGCCACATGTACATTCAGGCAGAGTAAAGTCTGCCCGCATGTACACGCAACTATCACCTCTACAACCCGTGTGTACCCCCCTATTGTAATGAAAAAGAAAACTAAAAGCAAGTACTGACCCTCCTTTACTTTATTGTGTTGGTAGGATGTATGTCCAGTGGAGGGAAAGGGAGCATGAGGTAATCAGTGAGTTGGTTGCAGCAGAGCCGAATGTCGTGGCCGTGTTAATGCAATGTGGTTTACTCAAATTCTTTCTATGTCCATTTATGCACGCACAAACAAGGCTACTGAATGCCTTGATTGACTATTGGCACCCTGATGCAGAGGCATTTATGCTAGAGGGGCAATCACTGGTGCCCACCACCAAGGATATCTACTTTGTGACTTGCCTCTTAAGGAGAGGGGAACCAGTCAATTTCCAGACGTTTCTTGTGGGGCCGAGAAAGATCTTGGAATTGATAACTGAGCATTGTGAGGCTGGGAATGACTGTGTGGGCTCCTAGGTACCTATTACTAAGATTACTAGCTTAGCGTTGCAGACTATATTGTTACTGATTGGGTGGATTATGGGCTCAGCAGCCTTGCATCAGGTGTCTCACGCACAGATGAACTATGCCATCCAGTGCATGAATGCACAAATTTTCGACTGGAGTACCACACTATTCGAGTGCATGAAGAGGCAATTGACAGATTGCCAACAGTGGACACAGAGGAACTTCGGGTTTGGGACCATCTTGTGTTCGTTCCTTTTTGAGAGAGTTATGAGTTTTAGTCCTCGAGTTGTAGTACAAGGACATTAGGCCTCTTTCCCTGCAATGTGTAGATGGGCAGTATTACTGCCGCGACAGGGTGTTGGAAGGACCGTTGAGTCCTTCGACGATGATTTCTTTGCTTGGTTGTCACGACAGATCCCTGTGATTGAGGACTACCCATATGAAGGGATAGATTTCTCTAGAGATCCTGAGATACCCGTGCCTCTTGGTGAGGAGCGAGGGGAGATGGGTAAGTCTCCACCTTTGTAGTTTTTTTGTTTTTATATCTAATTTTTATGTCTTTTTGTTATATATATCATTTTTTTTTGTATGCCAGAGTATTTGACGGATAAACGTTTGTTGCATGCAGATGTGGGACCTGTGCGACCTGCTGATTATGCAGGGAACAGGTGTCGTCCATGACCAGAGGCCGTGACTGCTGCCGCTAGGGGAGCAGCAGTAGCAGGGAACCTCCCAGCTGGAGAGGCCGAGAGAGTCCTTAGACGAGTTGAGCGGAACTTCACTGCGCTCACTCGCACAGTCTCGATGGTAGATATAGAGGACCTACCGCCATCCATGCAGCCTCATGTAGTGGGGGCACCTCGGACATGGGTCCGATTGTTTAGGCATTTAGCTCGTGTTGTGGATGATTATAACAGGGCCCATAGGCCATGAACCTACTTAGACTTTTTATGTGCCACGAGCATATACTTGTATATGTTTTTTGAGGGCATAAGCCCAGTGACTCATTACTACCCATTTTTGAGGCGCTTGTGTCCATCTATGTACTCTGGTTATTTTATGATGTTATATATGGTTTTTATCTTTTGTGTCTTATGGATTCTGTGTGCAAAAATGTATTTACATGTTTATGTTAATGCTCTTTCATATGTGTGCAAGATGCCAATCTAAAATTTGATTAGCTAGAGTATCTGTAATTTGGTTTAATCTCCTAGGAACATGAAAATATGTAATATAATCAAAGTTTTGTTCTAAGAGATGTACCCTATGGAATCGTCAGTGTAAAGTCGGATCATGAACCCGGTATACTCTGTTTAGTTGCGACACAACCAGTTGAGCATCGAGATGGACCCAGAGATGAGAGATACCTAATGACAAGGCATCACGAAGCAACTCAATAACTGCACTATACTCGGCAACATTATTTGTGGTGTCACCTAAGGATATACCTACGGAAGATAACAACTAGCCCTGAGGTGTAAAGATTACCCAAGCGGCAGAGGCAAGCCTCCGTGTGTGTCAACTACCACTGTCTGCATACCCAACGAGCACCTTGGAATCACTTGACATCTGCCATATTGATGAAAGATAACATCAATGACACGTCCATAACACTTAAAAGAAACTTAAAAAGTAATAGTACAAAGACTATACATATGTTACAGAAAGTGACCCACAGTGACCTGTCTATGAGTAATACTTCTTGAGGTAGAGCCCATTTCTAGGCTCCGCCAAAGAATTCCCTTCAAAATCAACCAAACGATAAGCGTCCTTTTTTAATACCTCTTTTACAATGAAAGGTACGAACCACATGGGTTTAAACTTTCCTACCCCTAGGGGGTCCTTATCTTGGTCATAGACCAGGACAAGGTCACCCTCAGAAAAAATCCGAGGACGAATGAACCTATCATATTGACACTTGACCTTATGTTTGTGAGCCTCGTTGGCTAGGGCCGTATCGCGACGCTGCTCATCAAGCTGCTCAAGGTGTACTAACCGTTCTTCAAGTGGAGAAGTGTCTGGCAATAACTGTACTGCCAATTTTAGAGATGGGATTTGACATTCGATGGGAAAGACTACCTCTAGCCCGTAAAAGAGTTGAAAAGGTGAGAAACCGGTTGCAGTATTATCAGATGTTCGGTAAGCCCATAATGCCGAGTATAACATCAAATGCCAATTTGACTTGGCTGAGTTGATAGTTCATTGTAGAATAGTCTTAAGTGTTTTGTTTATAGCTTCCACCTGCCCATTGGCTTGGGGGTAGTAAGGTGATGAATGCTCCTGCCATAACCCAAGCTTTGATGTTAATTCAGACATCATTTGGTTCTGAAAGTGACTGCCATGGTCAATGACAAT
Organism: Picea engelmannii; assembly: GCA_009831015.1. NCBI lineage: Eukaryota > Viridiplantae > Streptophyta > Pinopsida > Pinales > Pinaceae > Picea > Picea engelmannii. The sequence continues at coordinate 559,848 of ML783819.1, read as the reverse complement.
CTCTCTCGAGATGTCGAACCTTGCTACGATTTGGTTGAATAAGAAGAGAGTTGCAGTCTCTCCATCATCTTTAAACGTTGGCATAGCTTTGACCCACTTAGTGAAGTACTTGACAACTACGATGATATAGCGGTGCCCCCTTGCTAATGGGGGGTTTCATGTAGTGTAATCAATCCCCCACTTAGTGAAGGGACCAACTGTGATGATAGGAAGCATAGGAGCGGAATGTGCCCTCATCTTCCGGGAGAAGATTTGGCACGGATGGCACTTCTTGATCGATTCGATACAATCTTTAATAAGTGTCGGCCAGAAGTAACCTGCTCGTAAAATATTTTGGGCTGTTTCCAACTCAGTTAAATGACTGCCACAAGCTCCAGTATGGCAATCGTTGAGCATGATGATGGCCTCCTCATGAGTGAGACATCGACGCAAGATGCAGTCTACACCTCTCTGATACAATGTATCATCGAGTATGAGATAATTCTTAGCCTGATGGCATATCCGTCGACGCTCGTCACGAGGAGAAGAGGTGGGACATTTCAAATTTTGGAGATAGATAAGTATATCTCCGTACCAGGGGTCTGAAGATGCAATCAAAAACATATCCCCCCGGATAGGCGATTCCTCAGGCACAACGTCACCTGACTCAACCGAAAGTTTTGAAATAAGCTCTACGAAGACCAATGACTTCTTGGACTTGGCTGAAATGAAGTCTAAGTCAAATTATTGGAGGATGACTATCCATCTACTGATTTTTCCACCTATAACTCGTCGTGTCAACATGTATTGGAATGGATTCATGACAACAATGATGGTGGTCTTGCGAAACATAACATAGTGACAGAACCGTTGAAGAGCATGAACTGCTGCCAACACAAGTTTTTCAATATGAGAATAATTGAGTTCTGGTCCTACGAGGCCTCGGCTCAGGTAATAGATCACGTATTCTGAGAATGAATCATCTTCCTGAACTAAAACCATGCTAATGGTTGACTCTATGGCATCCAGATATAAAATGAAATCTTTGTTATAGTTAGGTAGCCGTAGCAGAGGTGTGGTTGTGAGGGCATGTTTTAATGCATCAAAAGAGTGTTGAGAGGCTTCGTCCCAGAAAAAAGGAACGTCTTTATTTAGTAAAGGCCTAAAGCCCTTGGTGATTTCGTCATAGTTGGCAATGAAGCATTGTAAGAAGTTTGCCTTGCCTTGTAGACTCTGAAGTTGTAAGATTGTGCGTTGGGGGGGAAACTGGATTATTGCCTCCACCTTAAGAGGATCGACCATGATCCCTATTGTTGATACGATGAAACCTAACAATCGTCCTGACGTTACACAGAAGCTGCACTTGTTTGGATTCAAGAGAATCCTAAAGTAGCGACAATGCTCGAATATTAGTCTAAGGTGTGTGGGATGATCCATTCGCTTGCGAGAGCGTGATGCTAAATCATCTAGATAGGCCTCAAATATATGCTTGAGGTCATGAAAAGCAAAAGACATGGCCCACTGGAATGTGGCTCCAGCATTTTTAAGGCCAAAAGGCATCTTACGATATGAGAATGTTCCCCATGGACAAACGAATGTCATTTTATGTTGGTCTTCAAGTTTGATTTGGATTTGATTATATCCCAAAAAACCATCCATGAACGAAAAGGCTTCACAACTGGCACATTCATCAATGATATGGTCAATGAATGGCGTTGGAAAATTATCTTTGGGACATGCCTTGTTCAAATCATAGAAATCGGTACATACACGAATCGTGCCTTGTTTATTATTGACCATCACAGGATTGGACACCCATTGAGTCAAATGGATAGGATAAATAAAACCTGCCTTTAGAAATTTCTCAACCTCAATCTTGATGGTTGTTGCTTTCTTGGGATTGACTAGATGAAGTTTTTGTCGAACAGGCTTGGCATCAGGATACGTTGTGATTTCATGTTCAACTATTTTCGGATCGATACCTAGCATTTCCTCATAAGACTAGGAAAAAATGTCACAGAATTCTTTGAAAAGATCTGTGTAAATTTGAATCTCTTCGGGGGAGAAATCCGCTCCAACGAAGACATTCTCCACGACCCCAGGGTTTCGGGAGATGTTGATGGGTATAGTTTCAGCAATAGTCGCCATACTGCCCTCAACATAAATTTCCTATGTAGCTAAGAGATTAATAGGACATGGTTGATATCCCATCATGGTAACGGTGAATTCTCCTGCTTCGATTTGGCTTAACTCTAGGAGAAAATATGATCGGTGATGAAGATCTTCCCAAGGTTTTTTCGGACTAGTCATTGCTTCGATTACTGCTTTGTCAGAAGGCAAGACTAAGTCTAACGAATTGATGTTAGCGAGAGAAATCTGAGCCTAAATAGGCTCTAGAAGTGGATCTAAATCTTGTGCAGGAGTCGGATCTGGGTTAGCTAAAGCTTGCTGGACTAAAGAGTACACTACCTCAGTGGTAGACAAGGGCATGGACCTGCCTGAGTGCCCTGTGTCATCCATCGTAGCTGATGGGGAAGGAAGAATCCAAGGATCCTCAAAGAAAGTCATGCAGAATGACGAAACTTGAAAAATCTCAACCTTATGGTGATTAGATATAAATTTGATATCGTCGTGAGGAGGTGGGAAATCAAAAGTACCCATCAAGGATGGGCACAAACCAACTCCTACGTTAATGACATATGGTTGAGGATTATCAATCATCAGGACCATGGATGCCCCAAAGCTAGGTCAGGTCTAGAGAAAGATAGTTGATCGATGGTCACTATCTGACCCTCGTGTAGAAACAACAAGACTCAGAAAACTGTAGCAACCACAACTTGCATAGCATAAGTCCAACTCTGTCCTAACAAGAGGTTATAGTCGAGGGGAGCATGAACTACCTCTACTTCAACACACACAGTTTTCCCTCCTAACTGCACAGGGAAAGAAGGAATGATGCCATGTGGTCAGAAAGAACGATCTTCTAAAGTAGTGAGGAGAGTAGGTGATGGAGACAAAACGGGTTGGTCGATGGCCTTCTAGCATGCTAACGACATAACGCATGTCGAGGCACCCTCATCGACCACCGTGTGGAAGATATTTCGAGTAAAAGTTTTCGTGGGATGAGCCACTACTATCTGAAACGCTACGTGGTAAGGCATAAGAGGTTTTAAGTTGGTGGTATATAACATGATGGTGCCTAGATTACAAGTCTCAGTAGATCCCAAAGTGGTTAACAAGGCTTTCCTCTGAGTAGGGCATCTTTGGAGGACCTCCAAAGAAGACATCGTGCAAGGGGTTTGTGATAAATCCTCCACCACAGAGTAATTCTAGGAGGCCCTTATGTTTGGGTTGTGAGAATATTTTTTAAATGCACCCTTTGGAATGCATGTCATTGTTTCTCCCAATGTCTTCTCAATATGTAGAGGAAGAGATGGGAGATCAGCTTCTTTACCCTTCTCAGAAGTGCTTGGTTTACTATAGTCGTGCACTCTAGTCGTTATGAAAGCATCACCCCTAACCATATAGACATTCATGGATGAGGGATTATTTGGAGGAGGGAAGGTTTCTTGGCTGCCCCCTTCTGTGCTTATAGAGGCTTGAGTTAGATTTTGCCCATGTTGAAAGGGATTAGTCAACACTGTTTACTGTTGCTGTGTGACAAACTTTTGGGCCTCTGCAAGTCGAGGACAAAGATGGGTTGGGTGGTCCTCTGCGCACAAGTTGCATGGATACCTTACCTTTCATTTTTATGTATTGTCCCCGCCAACATTATCAGTGGGTTTTTTATCCCCCTTACCCTTCTTTCATTGTTTTTTCTTCCCTTCAGGCTGCTGCGTGGCATTTGGGTTAGTCGACTGCACGGTGTGTACTTCCGACGTGTGGGTAGGGGGAGAAGCCAAAGCAGTAGTTTGGCTGGCCGCTATGTGTTGTATGGATAAATTTTGAAACTATTTTGTCAATTTCTTAGCAGGCTTAGTTTGTGCTGAACCAACAATACCATCGCCATGTGGTCCAGCTCTCTATCTAGTTTTATCCAATATCAAAAGTGGCCCATCTGGAAAGATGTTGTATAATAAACCAGACTGAGAATAGATGAGATCAAACTGTTGAGCCCTCATGATGGCATCTTCTTCGTAGAAAACTCTAGATGTTGTGACGTCTTTGGATAACTGTGGGACCAACAACTTAAGGAACCACTCAAGCAGGAATGTTGGTGGGACTAGTACTTTGATTAGACTCTTCCGGTGTCTCCATTCTTGGATATGATCAGAGATATGGTCCACTGTTGTCTATTCGAAATTGGTGAGCAACTCTGTGCTAGCATTGTATCTCACAAGTAACTGGAAATGGTTAAGGAAGGCCATTGCCAGTTCACCAAAAGAAGAGTATATGGAGCGATCGAGCTCGATGTACCATTTCACGGCACTCCCGATAAGAGTACGTTGAAACAATCACAACTGTACGGAGTCATCTTTCAAGGAGTTATATGAAAACCAAAGATGAAAAGTAGTCACATGATCACCTGGATCTTCATTAGGCTTGGCCTCAAACTTTGGAATGTCCAAAGGAAACTTTGTCGGCATAGGAGGCCAACGTGGATCGTGACAAATAGGATCGTTTAACAACCTTGTCAAATCTAGCAAGTGTAAAGTCGCTAGGAATGGTAGTTTGGGTTGCTGCTGATAACCTGGGAAAAAGGGTCCTGGGGTTTGACTGGCACCAGGTTACCATGAAAAGTTTGGCTGCTGGCCCGAATTCTGGTAGAAACCATGGCCCTGACCAACGTAAGTATTTTGCATCTGTGGAGACATCATCGAATGATTTCCCATAAAGGACATAGAGTGTTGGGCATGCATTGTGTTCGAAGGACTTTGGGAAGGATTACCCCATGCCGGTCCTGATGGGAGAGGCATAGTAGTCTGTCCAGGGTTCCATTTACTGTGGAAAGAATTACCCCAGAATGACATTCCAGAGGAGGGAACGAATCCTTGTCCTAAGTTCCAATGTCCTACTGTGTGTGCCCCCTTTCCAGGAATAGTACCCTACGCAAGAGTAGATTGTCCAAAAAAGGGGTTTCCCCCAGATGGAAAAGCGGCTGATGAGAATGTGTTGTTACCAAATGTCTCGTTCCAAGAAAATGGTGTTGAACCAACCGGCATACTGTGTGCAGGTGTTCCTTGACTCCCTGTTCCAAATAAACTAGTGTGTGTAGGCTGCCTGGTGGACTACTGATGCGGACCACTAAGCGAAGGGGATGAAGGAGGGATATGACCTCCTGTGTAAGGAAAAGCATTAAAAGGGATAGGAGTGCTCCCAAAGTGACCTTGCATAGAAGCGCTAGAGCTCCCTGCCTCCAGACCCAAAGTCTGTAAAGTGGAGTAGGTTAGTGTGGGACTTGGACCTAAACTAGGCATACCGTATGAAAATGGAGGGCCTGTCGCACTAGGTGTGATGGGGGTTGTGGCCTCCGATATAGACAGGTTCGGTCCACCGTGCGATGTAGTTGCGGCTAAGACCATGGTGGCTCAGACGGACGACGGTAAGTTAGGAGATGACTCTCTTGTGGTAGCAACTGTGGTGGGAATTGAAGAATTCCCAGTAGAAGTAACAACATTTGTTTCCATAGCTGTGTGAGGCACTGTTTGGCGTTCGTGAAATTGGATTGGTACAATAAACGATGCCAAGATATGAGTGGTTGGGGTTTCAACCGAGCCAAGAGTGGTGGTTGATTCCTCTGGGAGTTGTTCGGGCACAAAGGTTTGTAACCCTGTCTCTTCAAAAGACCCTCATTGGTCTAGCTTCTGCCTTAATGGTGGCATGGGTGGCTCCAATGTAACTGGCGGCAGGCCAAGAAGCCTTTGTGATCGGCGAAGCTCGGTATCCTCCACTATATGAGAAGATCCAAGACATGCTGAGGTATTCTAAATGTTCAAAAGTAAGACACACTAAAAATAAGCCCCTAAGAGATAAGACAAGCAATCACTAAACTATTTGGAAGAACAGTTACAACAACCAACACTAGAGCAACTTACCGGTGCAAGTGAAACTCAAACACGGAAGCACCCTCCGGGTATACTCTACAAAGCATGGCTCGATGTCTGTCTTAGGTATTGTTGTATACCCTCGCAGTCACCTGTGTATGTTCCTAAAAATATTTGCAACTAGGTTGCTAGCACGCGAACAGTCACCAGGCAGGTACAGTCGAAAGTCAGGTAGACCACAATGAGAAGGGTATGAAGCCCGAAACCTGTCAAGGGTATCGAGAGAAAATGGTTTGGAAGAAAAATAAGGACCTCGAATAGATTCGAGACCCGCAAACCCCCATGGAAAATGCAAACGACGGAATCCCAAAACAAGCCCTCGATATGTCTTCTCCACTACGATTGGTTCGGCTTTGGAGGGGTTATCTCCACTACCTTTCTGCACGCAACCTCGTGTTTATCCCTTGTGTTAGAGGGGGGTCCCAGATAAATTCCGTGAAACTGGACATAGACACTCCCTATCTCAGACTCTAATGTTTGGTTTTGAATGGCCTTGAAGAGTTTCCTCTCCAACCTAATTCAAGGCCCTAGTCCTGAACTAGTTTGTGAACCCTACAAACATAAAAGTCTAGTAGATTTTAAAATTACCATTGCTTTTATGGGTTTATATTACGTCAAGGGGTATGAGGTTGAAACTGATGATGTGTAAAGATGAAAGAAAAAATGAATGAAAAAAGTTGGAAACAAAAGACTTTTACTAAATGCAAAATTTCAACAACTTTTCACAATTTTTTTTTTTCAATTTTTCTAAGATTTTATACAACAAACTTAAAGGAATTTCGCTCAACTACGAGCTACTTATGATCTAATTGAACTGCAAAAAAATTATGAAACAAAAGACTTTTCCCTAGCTAATGATGCAGAAACACACCTTTCAACCAAAGAAGAAAATGAAAAGAGATTTTTTTTTATTTAAGTGCTAGTAAAGAAAAAAAGGGAAAATACCGACAAGCAAAAAACCAAGAAAAACAAGTTCTGTCTTAAAACACAGATCGCAAAGAAGCAGAGTAAAGAATAACACAATGGCAATAAAAAAAACAAATACTCTCACGCTTGTCTAAAAACCATAAAATTTGTATTTATTTTTTTATTTTTTTTATTTTCTGTCAACTATTAACTGAGAAAAAGCAGGCTAAGGGTAAGATGACCTAACCTACTAACTGTTTAAACCTAGACTCAAACACCTGAGAGGAATACTTCTTATCAAAGGAGGGGATGACTACCCCACCCTGAACAAAAAGTAGCCTGTCCAAGCACATGACTGTCACTAAAACAACATGCGTTCAAACACGTGCTGAACAGAGACAAAAAGCATGTACACGCGGGTTGACCTTGTACAAGCTGCGTGTATATCTAAATTCTAAGGAAAAATATGAAAAAAGGCAGTCTAGACTAGGAGGAGGCCTCTGGTATTGACAACCAGGGTCCGTTGAAGGCTTGGATGCTCTTTCTAATAGGAAAGACAAATAATGCAAGGAATAATAAGGCGAAAAACGACAATCCGAGATAGGACTGTGAACCAGCAGGACTCAGACATGATTCCAGAAAACCCCCTGAGAATGTGTAATTCTAACAGGGAAGAGGAGGACTACCTCTAAGGTTCTCTAAACTCCTACACGCTACTTCTATCTCTACATCTAGCGTTCACACATGGGTTGTCAGAGGATAGGGCGTGGGTACATGCATGCAGGCCTTCTGCAAGCCGCGTGTACCTCTGTGTGTCCCGAAAAATACAGTCAAGCAAAAGTCAGGGAAAGCTAGTATGGAAAACTAGACTCCCTGCTAGCTCAGACCTTACAGAAAAAGATAGGCAAATAAAAACAAAAAACCTAATCTTTAAACTACCCAAAAACTCAAATAAATCCAGGAACCCTAAAGAGTATTTTCCCTAGTATGGTCGCCAATTCTGTTGTTGGGAAAAACACCCTACGGACTAGCAAACTAGGGTTAGACTTGCATGCATATTTTGACCGAATAGAAACTACTTTTTTACCTACAACCCAAGATTTAAACCCCTTTTTCACAATAAATGCATGGAAAAGGACCACCAACCTTATTACCGGCATTCGATGTAGATCCTCTATTGCGCTTTGATTACTTGCTTGTGCTGCTCCTTCCACAGATGACCTGCACTCAAGACAAAAAACAACTATGCATGCATGCTACTTCTATACTCAAGGGTTAGAAATAAAGCATAAATTAATCAAACTATAGACAATTCATGCATTGGGATAGGAAAAACATTCTTTTTATTACTGAAAGTGAATCAACTTACAAAAGTTGAGACTAGCCATAGCTCCTTGAACCTGATCCTGGGCTCCTCTTCTTCTGTCCTTCAACTACTTTGCGTTAAATCTCCTTTGGCATGAGGAAAGGCTAAAGGGTTGGGACAATGAATTACGTAAATGGGCAGAGTTTCTTCGCTATATTTTTTCCTCCTCCAAATGGTACCCCTACCCCTTATTTTATAGGCTAGAAGGAGCTATGGTTTTGGACGAACCCTCGACCATGCATGGCCGGGAGTTTCAGTTAACTGACCCATAGCTTTTTGTTCCGTTGGCAACTTTCTTTTTTTTGTGCTTTGTTAGTTACACGCGGGCTGTTGTGAGTCAGCCAGCGTGTACACGCGTGCAGTAATGGGTTAGGGTGCAAGGGCCTTGACACAAGAGGATTTTCAAAGAGTTGTTTAACAAAGTTTTAGCAAATAAGGGATATGAGTTGGCCTGATGCCAGGTAAGCATATGTGGTGCAATTTAGGGTTATAACATGGCCACTGGAGGATTTTTTTCGAGTGTCCTTTTTTTGCATATGTCCCTTTGACCTGATCATCCCTTTGTTCCATGTGCTTGGAACTAGTATGTTTGTGACACTTGATCCTCCTTTGTAACGTAGCATTCTTTTATTATTTTTCCAAAATTATTGAAAAAGACAAAAAAAAAAAATATACCCCAAAAAGAGGAAGGGAAAAGTATTTTCTTTTTATTGGCAACACAATTAGTCGCCCTTGGACAAAGCACATCCTTATGTTTGTTTTTCAAGATATGGGATTTAATATGACCTTAGGATGTTGTTCTCACTACATAGACTTGTTTCCTCCTCTATTTGGTTATTCTTCCAAACATATGGAGAGTTTGCGTTGCCTCCTGCATCATGAACTTATGTCAATGCCATGCTTCCTGAGTCTCATCATTTGTCGTGCTCATTTGAGTCAGCTAAGCCTGATTCGACCCATCTACAATTTGCCTCTTTCCCTCATGCCCAGCCATCCCGAAAGTACAATCAATTCTTTGTTCGAAATCAATGAAGCCTCCAGTCTGATCATCAAGATCCTCTAGTCCATGTTCGAATTGTCATCGAATACCTCTAGGTAGTGAAGTCATAAACTCATATTACACTCCTACCCAAGTTTTGAAGATTTTGAAGTTGATTCTCGAGCTCTGAAGACATCATCTCCAGCCATCAGACCTTATCATCTTCTAGAAGATAAATACTATACATGTATATCTTTTTTATTTTGAGATGTAGAGCCGGTGTGTATTGCCCGCGACTACACTTTATATAGTTATATGACATGGATATACAATGTATTTGATTGGTATCGATGATTTTATTTCATTCCAAGCATGGGTATGCCCGCCTCGGTGAGACAATTTTTATTTTGCATATGGCACCTCTCGAATTCTGGTCCCTGGGCTCACCAGTTTGGTACGTTGATAAAGATTGATAATGTATTTCAGCCCTCAGATGCTCTTCTAACCTCACACATTAGGAGGCATCTATTATAACCCTAATTTGCACCAGACATACTTATCTGACATCAAGCCATCTCATATGCCTTCTTTGCCAAGCTAGTACTGAACAACTCTTCTTAAAAACACCCTTTTTAAAGGCTCATGTGCCATGCTCCACTATAGCCCGCATGTACACTCTAGCTGACCCACTACAACCTGCATGTACCTAAAAAAGAACAAAAAATGGAAAGTTGCTGATGGAACACATAGTTTTGGGTAACTTAACTAAACCTTTTGACCATGCATGGCCAGTCATTTGACTAAATACCTAGCTCCTTCTAGCCTATAAAAGAAGGGGTAGGGGTCCCATTTGAAAAGTGAAAATCATATTAAAGAAACTCTACACGAATTCGTATTCCCCTTTGCCCAAGATTCTGCAACCATTTTCTGATTTCGACGAAGAAGAGAAGCGAGTGTGTTAGCAATTGGTTCACAGTAAAAGAGGAGCTGAGGACCATATTCATGGAGCAATGGCCATCTTCATCATTGTAAGTTGCTTTAGTGAAGTTAATAATAAAGAAATACTTTTCCCGTCCCACCATATGAGGTTTTCATTGTTTATTGCATACATGTTGATTAAATCTATAACCCATTAATCCGCAGATCAAATGCATTTGGAGTTATTTGTTTGTATTTTTTGAATGCAAGTCATCCTTGGTAGGAGATTTGTAGTCAAAGACTGACCAAGCGTGAAGAGGGATTGATATCAAACACCGTAAATAAGGTATGTTCACTTGATCTTCTTAACTGTGTATTTTCTTAAGAATAATGGGATTAGGTCTGGGATGATGGTAAAAAGGAGAGTCTCATGGGGTCTCATCGGACGCTTCTCCCACTTCATTATGGGTCTTGCACTATCACAAAGGCTGTGGGTAGAAATGATTTTGAGATCAACACTTCACCCTTCCTTGGCATGCATCCAATGTTCAATATGGACCTCCTTCAGCCATATTTTCCACCATTATTTGACACTTCAAAGATCACAGAACAACTAAAACCAATAGAGCTCAACCCTGACTGCATGGAACAAGCATCCACTGATCAGATAGTGGACACAAAATTCAAGAGCACTCGCCAGTAGAGGATCCACCTTTATCAGGTTGTTAAGGCAAGACAACTCCTACACCAAGGAAAGTGGCTCACCTGGGGCCAAATCCAACAAAAGTTTCCTCACCTGATGGGGGAACTCAATGCAATGGATACCATTTCTTTCTAAGTGGGGATGATTGATCCAGGTAGATATTGGTGGCCACCCACTTATTCCAACTCGCTCCACTCGTCCAATTTTGTTCAACACATTATTTTGTACTTCTTGTAATTGTGAGCTCTACACTTTTGGGGTTGTCTAAATCCCCACACATCCTCCAGGTGGATACTGGTGGCCTCTCTCCTAATCCTTCTAGATTATTTTGTATGTTTTCATGTAAGCACATCTTATTGTACTTCCAGGGCTGTTTTGGGGCCCTAAACATTTTTTTTTGGCTTGTCCCAGTAAACCTGTAGATAATGTCAGAGATTGACAATAGAATGTGTATTTATATGGAATACCTTTCCAACGAGCTATCACACACCTAAAAGCGAGGTCGTATGCAAAAGTTACATCCCTGCGAATTTGAGGTACCAACTTACACCAACTTGCCCATAGGGGCCCACATGACTTTTGGTGTTTCACTTTCTAGGGTTAGGTTTTTGGATGTCTAGGGTTTTGGAATTCATGAGTAATATAAAAGATTCTTATGGAGCCTCATTGTAATACATTCTACTTAGAAGGATGCACATAGCATCCACATCTCTTCTCAGAGATAGCTACCACCATTCAAGCAAGTGTTTCAGTTCTACAGTTTTACAGTTTCATCCTATTTCATTATTCAATAGAAGATATTGTTCATTATATATTTGTGTTATTCTTCATATCTTTGTGTTATTGTATTTAGTTTGTTAATTATATCGCTCTTCTCCTAAATCCAGAGACAGTACAAAGCCTTATCCCAAGGGAGACAGTATGACACCATATTGCCTCCTTTTCGACATTATGCAGGTGGGAACCTTTGTTACCTCGACTATGTGCAGAGAGAGTAAATGAGGCCTTTGATGACAATTGTTTTGACTGGTGGGCCCGTCAAATTCCTGTGATCAAGGACTACCCCTATGTAAGCATATGTTTCCTGAAGGATCCTGATATACCTATGCTCCCTGACGAGGAGCACAAAGATATAGGTAAACACATTTTAAAGTTATTTTATTTTTAAATTTTTAAATGTTATCCCTTATATGGTAAATTCAAGTTACCAACTCAATGATATTTCATATACAGATGTGGGACTAGTCTGACCAACCGACTTTGCTAGGACCAAGCGTCATCTTGGAGAAAATGTTGAACCAATAGAAACAGGAGGATGAGTAGATGCAGAAGGAATACCATCCAGAGAGACTGAGAGAGTACTACGAATAGTAGAGAGGAACCCGACCCACTTAGTAAAGTATTCTATGACTACGATGATATAGTGATTCCCCCTAGATGAAACCAGGTGGCATGTAGTAAAATCAATCCCCAACTTAGTGAAGGGACCAACAACAATAACTAGAAACATGGGAGAAAGGTGTGCCCAGATCTTTCGAGAGAATATCTGACATGGGTGACACCTCTTGACTATCTCTACACAATCTTTGATCAATGAGGGCCAAAAATATCCAACGTGAAGAATCTTCTATGTTGTTTCCAACCCAGATAGGTGTCCACCACATGATCTCGTGTGGCAATCCTTCAATACAAGTTCTCCCTGTTTGTGAGTGAGACGATCATTGCGAGAAGTAGAAGATGATCAACTCAAATTATGAAGATAAAAAAGTATATCTCCATACCAAGGGTCTGAAGATGCAATAAGGAAAATATCTGCATTAATCACTCACTCTTTAGACAAAATATTACCACTCTAGACCAAAAGTTCTGATATTAGTTCAGCAAATACCAAGGAATTTTTAGACTTCACCAAAATAAAATCCAAGTCAAATTCTTGTAGGATACTATCCATTGGGTAATTTTCCCACCGATGGCCCATCATGGTAACACATATTGAAAAGGGTTCACGACCACTACGATGGTGGTATTGCGATGTAATATGTAATGACATAACTATTGGACAGCATGAACAACTTCCAAAGTTATTTTATCAACATGTGTATAGTTGAGGTTTGGTCCTACCAAGCCTCGACTAAGATAGTAGATAACTTTCTCTTCGATTGTGTCATCCTCTTCGACCAAGACCATGCCAATAGTAGACTCTGTAGAAGCCAAATACAACAATAAATCCTTGCCATAATCTTGAGGAGTAAGTAGAGGGGCAGACATCAGAGCACGTTTCAACACTTCGAAAGAGTGTTGAGTCTCCTCATCCCAACATAATGGGACACCTTTATTCAAGAGATACATAAACCCCTTAGTAATATTGGCATAGTTGGAAACAAAATGCTGATGAAAGTTGGATTTTCCCTGTAGAATTTGAAGATGGGGGATTGTGCGTGAGGGAGGTAATTGAAATATTTCCTCAAACTTCATAGGATCAACCATGATCCCTTTAGTTGACACAATTAAACCTAACAAGCATCTCGACGTCATGCAAAAAAAACCCTTATTTGGATTCAGGTGAATCTGATAGTAGCGACACCTCTCAAAGATAATTCGTAAATGGGTGGGATGATCAGATATCTTATGAGAACATGATTCCATATAATCAAGATACTCTTTGAATATGTGATTTATTTCATGGAAGGAAAAGTAAATGGCCCACTGAAAAAATGGCTCTAGCATTCTTAAGGCCAAAAGGCATTTTCCTGTATGCGAATGTACCCCAAGGACAAATAAATTTTGTTTTATGTTGGTCCTCATGCTTGATATTAATCTGGTTGTACCTAGAAAAACCTTCCATAAATTAAAATACTTCACAAACCGCACATTCATCGACAATATGGTCAATGAATGGGATTGGAAAATTATCTTTCGGGAAAGCTTTGTTCAGATCACGAAATTCCATACACACGCGGATCATACCTTCCTTTTTGTTGACAGGAACAGGGTTTGACACCCATTCTGTCAATAGCATTGGATAGATTTAGTATACCTAGAGAGGTAATATGGGGTACCTATGGAGGTACCCAATGGGAATGTGGTTTATTAGTGGAATTCATTCAATGTAAGGTGAATTAGATCCACTATATTAAATTATGCCCACTATGGTAGTTAGATATAATAAATGTAAGAAGGCTTTCTGGAAGGTTCCTATGGGATAGAGAGATCTATATAAATAAGTGTAAGCAATGTATTAAAGCATGGTGAAGAATATTTTGAATGTATCAAGAATTGCTTGAGGAGTGTTATCCTTCCTTAAGGATTAATATATGGTGTTACCCTACATCAAGGGTTTTTTCTACATTCATGTGCTGAGTGTTTTGGAGAATGGTTTGGTTTATTGTTTTTTATATTAAGATTCTATTTGAATTTATATTTGCATATATATTAGGTACTTAACAAGTGGTATCATAGAAATTTCCTTGGTCAAAGAATGGAAGAATGTTTTGGCTCTTTTTGAACATTTTTCTAAGGAAAAAAGAGGGCGGAACACTCTAGGTTTAGATATGAAACTTTTTGAGCCAAATTTGGAAAACAAATGGATATTTGAATTACTCTCGGAAAAATACCCAATTTCGAAAAACAAACAACCAAAACGGAGTCCGGGAAGTAAATTTATGAGCATTTTGAATTTGGCCATTTTCAGGCTTTTTTCTAAAAAAGTCATGCAATTTGCATAGTAAGTTATTTTTAAGATTTAGTTTTTGTTGAATATTTATTCCAAGAAATATCTTTTTTACTAGAAGCGATGATGGCCCTATTATTGAATATTTTATACAATATCAAAATTTATTATGGACAGAGAAGTGGAAATATTTTGTAGATTGGGGGTTCAAAGATGATGCTCTCATATGGTGGGAATCATTTGACTATTATGCGATGATGTCATTTTCTAAGGAAGAACTTGAAAGATTTATTTTAGACAAGTGATCTCATATGAAGTGTAAGGAAAAAGATATCACCAATGGTTTATTCTCATGGGGAAAATATATATTACATGTCCATGGTTGTATTCATAAAGAAAATGCAATGGTTTCTATTAATCCTAGTTGCCAACAAAATCTTATCAATGTTTAGTTGGTTAATGAATTGCAAGTTCCTCCAAAGAACATCCAAAACACACAGGTTAAGGGTAAAAATATTCAAATTTTTAAATATTTGAAGCTCACTATGGATAAATATGTGTTGCATTCACATTTCCATGCTATAGATCTGGCTGATGTGGATATTGTTTTGGGATATCCATGGATGGACATAGTTGATACAGTTAATATTAATATTCAAAATACGTTTCTAAAGCTTTGGTACAAGAAAAATAAAATCACATTGCAGGATGTATCTCTTAGTAAGAGAGATGGGCCCACAGAGGCCAACAAAGAAGTTATTTTTGAGTCTGAAGTTGAATCAGAGACAAATTCTATAGAAGGAGATGAAGAAAAACCACAGGAAGGAAACAATCCAGAAGCTAACGAGGTTATTGACTCAAATCCACAATGTGTTTCATGCTTGAAGAAAAAAGCATCGATTCCTACAGTTTTTGTATATCACCATCCACATCATATCGAGAAACAACAGTCATAAAGGAAAGAGAGTGAGCATCAAGACACCTATGCACCAATAGGGAACTGAAAAGGAAATCAATAGAGAGGTGCATGGAGGCCTACCAACACTACAGGAATACATCAGGCTAGAAAATCAATCCCATGGCAACACCGACATGATGTGGAACAATATCAAGGTAGAAAGGCAACAATTGGACATAATTTTCACCTCCCATTAGGATAGATGGATGGTCGCACTTGGTACCAGTTGCCTACATTGCTTATTCATTCATATTGTATGTTTTGTTATCATGTTTCGAGGAAGAAACATGTGAAGGGGGATGGAATGTAGTATACCTAGGGAGGTAATATAAGGTACCTGGGGAGGCACCCAATGCAAATATGGTTTATTATTGGAATTCATTTAATGTAAGGTGGACTAGGTCCATTATCTTAAATAATGCCCACTATGGTAGTTAGATATAAAAAATGTTAGGTAGCTATAGAGGTAGTGGAGGCCATTCAATGTAAGGTGGAGTAGGTACATTATATTATTAAATTAGTCCCACTTTGGTAGTTAGATATAATAAATGGGTAGTTAGATATAATAAATGTAAGATGACTTATTAAAAGGTTCTTCTTCTAGAAGATTTATCCTCTAGAATGTTCTTAGGCGATGGTAGCACTATATAAAGGGGTTCAAGCAATGTAATGCAATATGAAGAAAGTTATTGTATTTGGATTTGAAGATCATTAGGAGGTTTCCCCCTCGAAGAGGCAAGTGAACAAGAGAGGATCCCTTCCATAATATGATCCATTGTATGGTGTTTCCCTACCTCAAGGGTTTTCTATAATAAAAGTGTGGTTTCTTCTATATTTTTCTCTAGATTTATTGTGCATTCAATATTTCTGGTGATTATATTTGTATATCTACTCAGGTACTTAACAATTGGTACCATATCACTTTCCTTGGTAGGAATTGTGGGTAATTTTGCTTTCTATTTTTGCAGATTTTTCCAGATAAGAAAAAGAGGACCATGAAATTTCAGACAATTTATGTATATTCATGTGCAAAATTTGCAAAAATTGGTTGTATATTTGAGTTTCTCTCATAAAAACACCTAATTAAAAAAAAAATCGTTCGAAACAGAGTTCGGGATGTAAATTTATCGACACTTTAAAATATGATATTTTCAGGGTTTTTCCGCGGATGACCGTGTGATGTTTCTGATTTATGTAGCAGCTAGGACCAAATTTTACAAAACAAATTACATATGTGAGTTCCTCTTTCAAAAATAACTGATTTCAAAAAAATAATCACCCGAATCGAAGCTCCGGAAGTGAAGATATAATCGATTTAAGATCGGCCATTTTCCAGGATCTTCATGATGGCGACATGACTGTAGAGTTCATAACTTTTCACAGGGTGCTGAGAAAAGTTTGACTACTTCAGTTTGGTGGCTCAAAGTGGAATTTCGACTACTTCAGTTTGGTGGCTCACATTTATACATGGGACCTTGGTTCTCTAGTTTTATTCAAAATTTTGGTCCAGACATATGCATGGGACCCTGGTATATGGTTCTACACCCTCACAAAAAGTGTTGAGGACAACACTTTCATAAGGGGGATGGAATGTTAGGTAGCTAGAGAGGTAGTGGAGGCCATTCAATGTAAGGGGGATTAGGTCCACCATATTATTAAATAAGGCCCAGTATGGTAGTTAGATATAATAAATGGGTAGTTATATATAATAAATGTAAGATGACTTCTTCGATGGTTATACTTCTAGAATATTCCTCCTCTAGAATTCTCTTAGCTGATGGTATCACTATATAAAGGGGTTCAAGCAATGTAATGGGATATGAAGAAAAGTGTTTTTTTTGGAGTTGAATCTCATTAGGAGGCTTCACGCTCGAACAGGCAAGAGAATAGGAGAGGATCTCTTCCATAATAGGATCCATTGTATGGTGTTTCCCTACCTCAAGGGTTTTGTATAATAAAAGTGTGGTTTCTTCTATATTGATCTCTGTATATATTGTGTATTCAATATTTTTGGTGATTATATTTGTATATCTACTCAGGTACTTAACAATATATGAAACCAACCTTGATTAGTTGTCTTACCTCAGCCTTGATTGTCGTTTCCTTGTGAGGATTGACTGGAAAATCTTCTGTCAAACAGGCTTAACATTGGGGTAAGTTGTGATCTATTGCTCAGCGATACATGGGTCAGTGCCTAGAAAATCCTCATAAGACCATACAAAGACATCTCAAAACTCTTTAAGTAATTCAGTGTAGATATGAATCTCTTTGGGGGAACAATCTTCTTCGATGAAGACGTTTTCCATGACACCAAGGGTTCTAGAGATGTCAACAGGAATTGTTTCAGCTATACTTTCCAAGATGTCCTCAGTGTATATTTTTTTCATGGATATAGGGTTAACAGGACAAAGGGCATATCCATTCACAGTCGTAATGAACTTTCCTGCCTCTATTTTGTTTGTATACGGTAAAAAATAATATATGTGGGGAATATCATCCCAAGGTATCTCTAGCCCAGTCATTTCCTCCAAAATCGCCTCGTTAGAGGGAAAGACTAGGTCCAAAGGAACATAAGTGGAAAGAGAGTCTTGAGCCCAAATAGGTGTTATTGGATAAATCAGTGAATGCGGACATAAACTGATCTCCTTATATCCACCTAGATCTAGAACAAAACAAGACAGGCCACGATGCTTTACCTAAGCTTTAATCACTGAGTTTACTATCAAACAAGAGATGGATAATATACCTTTGAATATCTCTTCCTTATATATTTGTTTTCCCTTCTCCGCTTCGGTGCTCCTGTGATATTGGATCTGCAATGAAACACAAACCAACCAAAGTGAATGCAGCAATAGTATATTAAATGAAAACTTACACATGTGATCAAGGAGTCATGTAATAAAATGAGAATGATTTTATGGGAAAGAAACATGCCACTTTATTATATTAAATAAAAGTGGAAGATACAACCAAACAAACTTGATGTTGCAAGGTTCCATTTTGGTGGCCCTTTTCTCCAACACACACACTTGCTCCACACTTGCATGAAGAGGATCCATAATAACTTAATGGAAAGATGAAGACCTCAAGAATAAATTGAGATAGAATCCCTCACACAATTCCCAGCCTATTCTTTCATTAATTACTTACTTGATATTGATTTCTCTTTATTAACCTTTTCCATGAGAAATCCATCATTATATAGGAGAAAGAGATATGGTTAAAGACATTAGGATGGTCCCACCAAATTAGAGAAGCGATTAGGATCCTAACCATATGAATTCCACCTCATATTCTAGAAGATCCATTCTAGAACTTTCATGAACTTCATCCCTTTTCTCAGTCTTCCATCGTCGTCGTACCCTAGAACTGCGGAAACATCACAAGCAAATTCATTACAGCCTGTGGAAAATAGGCATTTCCGCACTGTACCTTATGGCTGGCCTGTGATGGCCTTATAAAAAAAAGTTTTGTAGAAGAGGGAGCTAGTCATTTTTCTCATGAAGAAAGGTTCTTTTGGAAGCCTAAACACATGTTGTAGAAATATCACCGGGGTGACTAAAATAATGTGTAACAATAGGATCAAGAATGGGATCTAGCTCTTGTGGGGGAGCCAAATTAGGGTTGGATAAGGCTTGCTAGAAAATAATGTACACAACCTTAGAAGTAGATAAGGGCATAGAAATTCTAGGGTTCCCTACCCCTTCTATTGAAGATGATAGGGAAGGTAAAATCCATGGGTCGTTAAGTAACTCATTCTAAAAGATGTGTCTTGAAATATGGTATCCTTCAATTGGTTGGGGAAAGCTGAAATAAACTTGACACCATTAGTAGGAAGCGTATAATTGAAATTCCCCATTAAAGATGGAAACAATCCAACACCTAACTTGACGATACCTGGATGTGGGTTGTCAATCATCGGGACCATGGATGCCCCTGATGAAGGGTCAGGATGGGAGAAGGATAAATGATCAATGATTATGATCCAACCTTTGTGATGAAAACATAAGACCTAAAAAAAGTTGGATACAACTGCTATCATAGCATAATTCCAACTATTCCCTAACAAAGTATTGTAGTCAAGAGGTGCATCAACTACTTCTACTTCGACGCACATGGTTTTTCCCTGCAAATATACGGGGAAGGAGAGATTTATGCAATGTGTTCTAAAATATCGACCATCAAACACAGTTAGTAACGTGGGAAATGGAGATAACTCAGGTTGGCCAATGGCCTTCCAACATGCCAATGACATCACGCAAGTTGAGGTACCCTCATCAACCACGTTACTAAAAATGATTCATGTCAATGATTTTGTGGCATACAACACTACTATCTAAAAAGTGATGTGGTGAGGAAGATGAGGTTTATAATATCTAGGGTCCAAAACAATCATTCCCTAGTTATTAGTCTCAACCACTCCCAAGGAATACAACAATGCTTTCCTCTGTGAGGGGAAAATATGGAGGACTTCCAGAGAAAACATTGCAAAAGGCGTTTGTTCCAGATCCTCCACGACAGATTAATTTTTAGAAACCCTCATGTTCTGGTTGTGAGAATTCTTTTTAAATGCATCCTTAGTTATGCGAGTCATATTTTCTCCCACAATATTCTCAATTTGAAGAGGGTGCAATGGGTTGGAGGATTCTTTTCCCTTCTCAACATATTTTAGCATTCCATAATTATGATCCCTGGTCTGCAAATGATCTTCAGACTTCATCATATAAACGTTTGCGGCTAGGTTGTTATAATTAGGCATGGGGGCTATCTGATTTCCACTAGGTGCGTTCGTGGATGAGGAAGCTTGAACCAAATTTTTCCCTTTTAGAAAAGGGTTTGTTAACATGATAGGTAATTGTTGTTCTAATAGATTTTGGGCTTCCTCAAGTCGAGGTCATTGGTGAGTCAAGTGGTCGTCCATGAAAATATTACATGGAAAATTTACCTTCCTCTTTTTGTTTCTTCCCTCGCCAGCATTATTCACATCCTTCTTTTCCCTTGGTTTGCTAGTTACCCTTGGTATTTGTTGATTTCACATTGTGTACATCTGACGTTGTTGGAAAATATTGATGGTTGTGTTGATGGTTGTTGTCATTGATGGCAACAGCAGAGATAGCAGGATATGAAGGATAAAACCCCTTGGGGATTCAGACGTAAGAGCTCAGGAGGAACAACATTGAAGAAAATGCGCGCAGCAAGAGATTACAGAGAAGAAGGAAGACATAGATCCAGTGACCGTTGATTTCCATTCAAATTTCCCGAAAGGCTGACAACCGTCAGATCTGCAGAAGCTGCAAAGGAGATAAGTCATCGGAGATTCGGGGATCGGGAGTTTATAATGCCAAAATCTCTTGACATCAAGAACTCCGAAATCATGATATGCGATTTCGCGATGTAATCATAGCCGTCAGATAAAGAAATGCTCTGGACCGTTGATCACAGACCGTATCGGAGAATCGGGAATCGGGGTTTCACGATTCCTGTGAACAAGTGCATCAGAAATCCCAAAATTGCGAAACACGATATTGCGATTCAATCGCAACCGTTAATGCAAGAACACACCAGGATTGTTGATCACAGCTCTGTATGAAGTTTCGGGGATCGTGTTTTCATTATGCAAAGAAAACAATGCAACGAAAATCCCAATTTCGCGATATGCGAAATCCCGACTGAATCTGCACCGTTGATCAACATGATATTTAGACCATCGATCTTATTCACGAGAGCAGTCCACGTCAGTTAGGGACACGTGGCACAACCAGGTAATGACAGGTGTCAGGCATAATCAATACTTCAGGCACATGTAAGTCACGAATCAGAGTGACACGTGGCAGGATCTAACACGTGTCAAACCACATGTGACGTCAGCAGAGGCATCGACAAATCGAGAGTCTTGAGACTAAGGGTGCAAGGCCTACTGAACCCCGAACTGCGAGAAGAGACCACAGCCGTGGATCTCAAATAGGACGTGTGTCAAAGGATCCAAGAGGAGTCGGCGTGGAATGACAGGTGGCATCTCACATCGCATATCGGGATATCGTAGATCCCGGGAGCAAGGAGTTCATGCATCTCGAACTCGCGAACCCCGTAGCCCCGATGGGATAAGGTAGTGGTCACGGGAGTTGGTCATATGAGCGGGAGATGAGCCGGGAGGGCCAGCGTATGAAGAGATTCATCATAGTTTTATGAATCGGGATATGGTAAGGATTGCAACATTGATCGAGACCGTCCATCTGAGGGACAGGTGTCGAAGATCAAGGCGCCATCGGCATTTTGGTCATCAGGAAATCGACGATCCCGTTGACAAGAGTTTTGTGCAAGGTAGAATTGAGATCCTTGAAACCCCGATTAGTGGGGGACAGCTGTCAGCACAGCAGAACAGGAAGACAGGTGGCAGGTGCTTCGTCGAAAATCGGGAATCGGAGTTTTGCGAGTCCCGTGAACAATAGCATCGGATATCGCGAAATCGCGATACGCGATATCCCGATAGCCCCGACGGGGTAAGGTGTGATGGTCATATTGGCCGGGAGCTAAAGCCAGCTGGGCTAGCGCATGGAAAGGGACGTATTGGGATCGGGGATCGGGACTTTGAAATAACAAAGTCACTCGACATCAAAAACCCCGATTTCGCGAAATGCGAAATCGCGAAGTGAATCTAAACCGTCAAATCTAGAAATGATCAGGACCATTGATTTAAAAGGACGCGCGTAAGTTTAATTCAAACTTTAAACAGGAGCCCGATTTCCTCCAAGCCATAAATATTGGACCCAATGAGCGTTGAATGGGTCCTGGACCAATGGGCTTAAAAAGGGTCGATGCTCTCGGCAGACGGAGGTAGTAGAAGGATGCGGAGGCCATTTTTCTGACAGTAGGGATATCTACTGGGGAGTGATGTCATTTGTGCAGGCAGCATGAAAGGCTTGAATAAAGAGGAACCTCCTTGTGGCAGTCAGGCGACAGATCTACATTGACAGAGAGATTACGGCTGTGGGTCCAGCAACCATGAGATCAGAGGCATCATCTCCAGGTTTATTGAGTTGTTTAATATGTGTTCTTTGGTAACCTCCTGACAGTCTATAGATCGGTGTTTACTCATGAGACAATTTCTGTTACTATCACAACCATTAGATAAAAATGCCTGATACAGTGTGAAAATTAATGAAACGTGGTCAGCAGAGAGTATGAGGGTTAAACCCTTTAGTAGTAGCAATCTGCCAATAGAAACTGGTGCAATCTTCAGGGGGTTGAAGCTCCCTTCCAGGAAAGGCTGGTAAACGAGAGAAGGTTGTATCCCTCTGCAGGTAGAAGCCTGCGTACTAGTATGAGCCTGCACTAGTACATTGTTGTAGAATGTTTTCTTAATAATAATCATTGAAGACAGAGACAACAACAACGGTGGTTTTCTCCCGATTTGGGTTTCCACCTTAAATCCTGGTG
>ML783819.1:522652-533852 GCA_009831015.1 Picea engelmannii | reverse complement strand
ACCCATAATAAGATCTCTGGATGCACTACTGTTTTCATAAGAATATACAACAACTGATCTCTCTAAAGTAGACTAAGATTTTTCAGTGAAAGAAAAGTTAAAAATTATTGATAGCTCAAATACTGATTCACCCCCCCCCCTCTTAGTATTTTTCAACAGACGTTTGGGTTACAGGGGTAGCCGAACTAGGAGTTTGGATGGCCACATTCGGTTGAATATATAATTGCTATAACTGATTAGTCAATTGATCTGTGAGATTACTCTATGTTGAGCCTACTATTCCATTTGCATGAGTCCTAGAATTCTATTTGGTCTTGTCGAAAGTGGACTATGGTGTGTTAGGAAGGATCTCATACAATGTACCGGATTGAGAGTAAATCAACCCCAGTTGTTGGGCTCTCATGTATCCTCTTCTTCGAAAAAACCCCAGACATCGTGATGTCTTTGGATACAAAAGGAACCATGTTCTTTAGGAACCACTCAAGAAAAAATGCGAGAGGGACCTTAACTTTGATCAATCTCTTTTATTGATGCCATTATCAGATGTGATCTAAGATATGGATGGATTTTGTTTTCTCGAAGTTGGCCAACAAATCAATGTCGACGTCGTTTCTTATCGGTAACTAGAAATGGTTTAAGAAAACCATATCCAGGTCACTAAAGTAAGCATAGTTTGAGTTATCAAGCTTGATATACCATTTCGTGGCATCCCCTATAAGAGTGAATTGAACAAATGAAACTAAAAAAAATAATCCTTTAATGAGTTGGATGAGCACCATAAATGAAATATCATAACATGATCATCTAGATCCTCACCAGGATTCCCTTTGAACTTAGGGATGTCCAAGGTAAACTTATTCTGCATGGGGGGGAAATGCGAAAAATGAAATATTGGGTTGTTCACTAGTCTCGACAAGTTTGGAAAATGCAGAGTTTCGAGGAAAGGTAGTCTAGGTTGTGGTCGATTCAAATGAAAAGAGGATCCTGGATTTTGGCTTGCACCAAGTTGTTAGGAAATGTTTGGTTGTTGGCTAGGGTTCTAGTAAAAACCTTGGTGGCATTGTCCAGTAAAAGGAGTTTTTGTTTGATTCGGAATCATCCGATAATTCCTATAGTTGGATGACATGCCTTGTGTAGGGATTGCTCCCTGCATAATATTCCAAGGACCTTTGTTGGGGATGCCCCCAGCTGACCCTCCTAGCATAGGTACTGAACCCTACCGAGGGTTCCACTGAGTGTGGGAGGGGTTCCCCCTGATCGACATCCCTTGCGAAGGAAATGAGCCCAGCCAGGGATTTCCAAGATCTTTTTAGTAGTAATCCCCCATCATCGATCCCTACAAAGGAATGAAACCTTCCATAGGGTTTGGTTGAATAAATATGGGGTTTCCAAAGAATTATTTCCAAATGCATCAAACAAAGAAAAAGGCATAGACCCTACCAAATTCATGTAGGACTGAGGTCCATGACTCCCCACATTGAACAAAGTAGAGTTGGTGTTAAGCTCGATCGACTTCTAGAAAGCGCCTCAAAGCGAAGGGCACGAAGGAGGGATATGAACCCCACCATAAGGGATAGCATTAAACAAGGAAGTGGTTCCCATGACAGATCCTTGAAAGGGAGTATTAGATCTCCCTTCCCTTATACTAACCATCTGTAGAAAAGGGTAGGTTGGGACCAAAATAGAGTTTAAAACTGACATCCCATACAAAAAGGGAGAACCAGACATGTTCTGGATAGAGGGAATAGTGATCAGAGTCCTTGAAGGTATTGTGCCACTACCCGAAGTAGTGGTTTTTTTTACAGCCATAGTCTTATTAGGCAAAGGTGGGGGAGGAGGCATGACACCCCCTCCTATGGAAACTGATATTGGAGTATGAAGAATCATAGAAGAAGTAGAACTTGTTTCTTCCATCACCAGTCGTCTAACAAAATGACGTTAAAGTGAAGTTACCTCAGGAGAGACTATCTGAATAAGAAGCGACATCAATCAGTGAGTGATCGAAGTGTTTGTGGGACTAAAGCCTTCATATTCAAGGTAAAAAGTGATGGAATCCTCCAGTGCAATAAATTATTCTCTAGGATTTGGCTCAGGTGCAGATTCCTATGGCTCTGTCGCTTCAAATGAACCCTCTTGATATAGCCTACACCTGCGTGGTGGCGGAGGTGGATCCAAAGTAACTAGTGCAAGGCCTTGAATCCTACACGAATGATGGATCTGTTAATATTCCACCTTGTTAAATGATCAAATGAAACTCTAAGGTTGAGCTAGTATGAAATATAGATCACACACTAAAATATTCCTAATGGAAAATCAAGCAAACAACTAACTGGAAGGAAGAACAATTACGCCAATTGACACTAGAGGAACTTATCCATGCAAGTGTAACTTGAACATGGAAACACCCTCCAAGCATACTTTACAAAGTGTGATACGACATCTAGCCTAGGTACCATTGTATACCCCCACAGTCACCCATGTAAGTCCCTAAAAACAAACAACTAGGTTGTCATCTCGTAGTTAGTCACTAGGTGGGTATAGTCGATAGTTGGGTTGATCGTAATGAATAGGATAAAAAAGTCTGAATCCTTTCAAGGGTACTGAAGGAAAATGGTCCAGAAGAAAACTGAGGATATCGAACAGATTTTAGGTCCATGAGGCTCTGTATTCCAATGCGATTAGCATAAATCGCAAGAATCACCCTCAATATATGATCCTCACTACGATCAGTCTAGCTTTGGAGGGGATATCTCCTCTACCTTTCCTCATGTGACCTCATGTTTATCCTCTGTTTTAGAAGGGGGTCCCAACTAACTCTTACAAAATTCGACTCTCACACTCCTATCATAGACCCTTATGTTTTATTAAGCAACCTTGAAGATTTTCCTCCCCACACCTATTTCCAAGCCCTGGAGCCTAGATTACTTGGTGAACCCTACAAATAAAAGTCTAGTTGATTTTAAGTGGCTCGATTTACTCAAAAGGTTATGGATTTGTAACTTATGGTGTTTTCAAGAGACGAAAGAGAATAAATAAAATCTTTAAAGCATTCGTGCAAAAGAAAACTAGGTTCTACAATTGAAAAATGACTTTTAAATCTTTGGAAATGAAAACTTTTCGATGTATAGTCCAAGATCCCAAAATGAAAAAAGTTTCCTAGAATGCACTTTTATTTTTACAATGCAAATGAAAACTACTAAAATTTCAAGGAAATAACAAAGAAGGAACTTTGGAAATGAAACTCTTTTCTTTTGTAATAAACAACCTATGCTACAACTACCAAACAAAAATGCATAACTAAATGCAACATTTTTTTATTTTTTGAATGCTTAGAAAAGGAAACCACAAGTAAATGATATTGTTTCGTTTTTCAAAGAACAAATAAGGTAAAGAGAAAATAAACCCAATACTAACACAAACCCTAAACAACTTCTTGAACACAGGGATTCACTGGAATCCACAGGAGGATGTAACGCTTATAAGTTCACCCTAAACATTCAAAGAAAATAAAAGAAAATAAATAAACAACAAGGTTTCTTTACAAAGTGCATGAAAACTAAATCTTTAACGCAACCAACCATAATTAACAGAGACCCTGAAGAGTCCAAGAAGGTGTGAGAATCATAGAGCTTCTTTCTAGGAAAGAAACAGTCTTTTTTTTTTTTTAAACCCTTCCAAAACACAGAGACGTATTTTGTGCACAAGAAGCATGTGTATGTACATGGGATGTATACTATGCAAACCGCGTATGTACGCGTGCTATATAGAGGATAGGGCACATACACCTCTACCAACTTTCAAAAAATAAAAATGTTTGGACAACCAACTCGGAAGGGAAGGTTGGTAGGAACTTGGAAGGTGAACAAAGACCCTAACTGACTTAGTAAACTTGGAAAAATAAAAAATAATCTGAAAAAAAAAATCAAATGAAAACAAAATATCCCACTAAGACCCTAAAGAGACTCCCTAGTGGATTCGCCAATTCTTCTATGGGGAAACCCCCCTAAACTGGTTCTAAGGAATAGTAAAAGAGACAACTCTCTTAAAAGACTCATCTACCCTTAATCTACCCCAAAACCATCTAAACTAAGTGATGAAAGAGAAATGAAAGAGAGAGTTAATGAGTGCACCTTCAGTCCTTGCAGTTGGTGTAGACCTCTTTCGCTTGTGGTCACCTCCTAGATCACATATCTCCTCCAAAATATGATGTGCACAGGGTTAAGAATACAATGAAACATCACATACAATCGCTAATGATCAATTTAAAAGTCTAAACATAGATATAAATGTTCAAATTAAAAAAAACATGTAAACATAGGGTTTTGGGACAAAGATAAACTCTTTTATTCAATTTCAAGATTAAAAAAGGGTTACAAACTTTGTTGGCAACCACTTCATGAACCAAGTCTGGGATCCTTTGTTGTGGCTCCAAGTGCATCAATCCCACATTCGCTTCTCACAACCAACAAATCACCAAGAGAAGGATGAAGGGTTGCATAAGGAGAAAGTATGGAGGGGAAGGCTAAGGCTAAAACTCAAAATGAGATGAAAATCTTGGGCTAAGAAAGGGAAGGTATTTTTGAAGAGTTTTCTTATTTTTTTGCTCATGTTAATAAATGACTCCCCAAGACTTCTTTTAATATGATAAAAACATGGTTATTCGGTTTAGGGATGGGCTACAAGGGGTAAAATGGTTAGGAAACTCTCCCTATCCTGTAAACTCCGCCGAATTCCGCACAATTATATATTTTTTGCAACTTTTGGAGGTAAATGCGAGCTAACTAGAATGCAACATGCATGTGTACACAGGACAACTAGCATGCATCACGTGTGTGTACATGTACTATTAGTGTAGAAGGTCACGTACACTATCCAAAAAATGGGTTTTTAGAAGGAAGCTTGAACAATGTTTTTGGAAAAGTATGAAAATGGATGGGCCGATGTATTGTATGCATAGATATGGTATTTTGGACTATAATAGACTCAAACTTAAACATTTTTCCTCATTGAATTAAAAATAATAGAGAAAATAAATTTAAACTGTGACTAATTTAGAATATAGAATTTATGTGTATAAGGATCTTTCTGAAAATCATCAAAAATGCTAGTTCTTACCTCCATTAGTGTTTTGATAATGCTGAGTAACCCAAGAATGTCGAAAACCATAGGATTTCCATGTAAGCAATACGTTCTTCTTCTACTGAACTTCTCGTAGAAAAATATTATGACGGATAGTAATTACAATAGTGAACAACTTGAATAAGTTCAACAATTTGTCTCTGGTAAAGGATTTAACAGTTCATTAGGGGTGACCAAGAGTCAAGCGCTCTCGGAAGAGGGGGAAAACACTTGGTACAATAGGAAGCCATAATGAAATTCAATTGAATTTCGGAGAAGT
Organism: Picea engelmannii; assembly: GCA_009831015.1. NCBI lineage: Eukaryota > Viridiplantae > Streptophyta > Pinopsida > Pinales > Pinaceae > Picea > Picea engelmannii. The sequence goes on along the minus strand of ML783819.1, from coordinate 528,454 downwards.
GTCTCAAAAACCAATACGACTATCTCTACAGTACTCAGGACTTGGGTCGAACATGTCATAGCATGTGATGGAGAATGCATGCCCGGTCAACAGTGGATGGTCAAGACCAGGCCATAACCTTGTGTACGATGGGAGCGACATGTCAACATGGATCATATAATCCAAAATTTTGATCACAGGGTTGAGTTATAAATGATGTGACTATACAGAAGGTATGGTTTAATTGTAATACCGTACAGTTACGACGATACGAAATTTCAATAAGTGAAGAAATAATATATGGTGTAGTAATTATATACATTTTTTATACGTTAAGGAGGTATAGGTTCATCACCATGGATTGGCCCATTACCCACTCGTTCGAAATTGACTCATTGCTTAGGAAAATCCTTTACATATAAATTATATATATATTGGAATATGAGATGGGATGTAAGCCTCTTTCTTAAACAAAGAGAATAATATTAGTTCTCTTAGTAAAAAAACACCCATATGAAAACACTTTAACAATTATTATAGAAATATATATATATATATATATATATATATATATATACACATGTGACTAAGGATTCGATAGACATCATAATATATGAGTATAAACATAAAACCATCTTGTATAATAATTTAGTACTATCATTGTTGTCGAATCTAGATAGAATCATTTTTCATTTTCTCCTAAATAAAATTTTTATCCTCCATACCAAATGATGTATGAAGATCAAAGGAACTCTTATGGTTATGTTCTTAGATATATTTCAGTGTGAATTTACTAATTTTGGTTCTTAAATTGTTTTTTGTGTCATAAAGTTGAGTAAGAGATTAAGGATTTCTTGGTATTTTACATATTGTATCAAAGTACAGGTTGACAACACTAGAACTTTATGGGAATGATAGAAAATCTAAATAAGAACTATGTTGTGATTTTCATGCTTCTAATGAAAGAAACGAATATTAATTGTTAAGTGACAGGGCTATCATCCATTCGAACAAACATGTCTACCCAGAACGAAGAAGAAAATAACCATGAAGGAAATGTCAACCAGTAAAATACTGAACAAAAAAGTGACAGTACTTCAACCATGCAAGTGATGGAAACTATGAGAATTCTTGTAGTGCAACTTCATACTTTTAAGGATGATAATGAAAAATTTAAGATAACACAGGAAGAACAACAAGAATTGAATGAGATATTGTTGTGGAATATAGCCGAGAAAAGTAAATAAAAGAAAACATAGTTGAACAAAGGAAAAAATAAATTATCTTCTGAAAAATCAAGTAGGGAATCTAAGTCATATGATAGATCCTCAACCAATACTCAACCAAGAGTAGAACAACAAACACCCTCTACTAAGAAAAGGAAAGAATTAGATCACTTGGACGGTGAATTCAAAAAGATAAAACCCTCCACTTTTGATGGGGAATCGAAAACATGTGAAGAAGTTGAGGCTTGGCTACTGGATATCAAGAAATACTTCCAAATTTATAACTACTCTAGTAACATGAAGGTTAGAATGGGAATTTATAATTTTAAGGTAAAGGCTAGTATATGGTGGAAGAACTTGAAACTAGCCAAAGGATTGAAAGATAAAAAAATGGAATGGTCAAAATTTAAGAATTATTTCAAGAAACAATAACTATCAGAAAGTTATTATGAAATAAAGACTAACAAGTTTTATGAATTGCGATTAGGAAAAATGTCTATGGATGACCTAATTAATAATTTTTTAGATCTGATGAGCTTTGTACCTTATATTAAGGAATACAAAGTAAAAATTCGGAGATTATTAAGTTGTCTACCACAATCTTATAAAGACAGAATTGAATTTGACAATCCTAAAACATTGAATGAGGTATTTAGGAAAGCCATAATGTGTTATGAGCAATATAAACAGAAATCTGAAACTCCTAAGGCATGGAAAGATAGAAAAAAAGATAAATTGAATCAGTGGAAGAAAGGATTCAAACCAACTCCTTATCGTAACATGTCTAAAGGATTCCAAAGGAATGACTATTAATGTAACACACAACAAACTCAAGGAGGGAATAAACCAATCAATTTGGGATTCAAAAAGATAGAAGATGGCCCCAAAGAACCACTAAAATGATGGGAATGTGGAGAGCCCCATTTACGAATAAATTGTCCATGCTTTAACCCATCAAGTAGAACTTCAGTTCACAATATACAGGAAGCCACCATAGTTGGAGATATTGGGAAAAGAATACACAAAATTAATGTTTCTATAGAAGGGAGACAAGCAGATCATCAATCAACTATAGTGGAAATTGAACGTAAGCTACAGAATAAACAAATCTCCATACAAATAGATTGAGGGGAAAGTTTGATCTATATAACTCCATGATTAGTAGAGAATTGTAAGATGGAAAAGGTAAAACACCCTAAGTCTTGGTTAGTGCAATTGGCCACTAGCACTAAGATAAAACTAACGAAGTATATTTCTAGGTGTAATATATGAATCAATGATCAAAGTACTATGGTAAACTTAAATTTGTTACCCTTAGTATCATATGATATTCTTATTGGAATGGATTGGTTGGAAGCGCACAAGGTTTTACTAAACTATTATGAAAAGTCATTTGTATACCAAGATGAATACGATATAAAAAAAACCAATCAAGGACTAAGAAAACTAGTTTTGGTAAGAAAGATATCAACTATGTATCTTAAAAATGCATAAGGAAGGGGTGTTAACTATATGAAATTCAGGTGACGACTATACAAAATGATAATGAAAAACCAAAATTAGAGGATTATGTTGTTTTACGAGATTTTAAAGATGTTTTTTTTTAAGAAATACCAGAATTACCTCCCAAGAGAGAGGTATAATTTTCTATTGGTTTAATACCTGGATCTTCTCCTATGTCAAAAGCACCATATAGGAAGATTTGTTGGACATATTGTCATTGATGTATTGTCATTGATGTCAACATCCGATGTCATTAGGTTATAATGATGAGTTGGTATGAACAAAGAGAAGAAAATCCATGTACAAAAGGACTAACAAATTAAGAGCTTAAGAGGGTTAGCAACTAGAGATCATAATCTTAGAAGAGATGAAGAACATGAAGCTCATAAGGGAAGCACATTGTATAAACATGATTAGATCAAGTCGTGACCATTGGATACGCAAGTGCCAGATCAAGGGCAGGGATTGATTGTAGAGTGCGAAGGGATAATTAAACAACGTGTTAATTCCAATCCTGCAGTTAGTCTAGACCATCAAAGTACAAGAGAAGGAGCATTGGAGGACTAGTCAAAAATAAAATCAAGTCATGACTGTTGGATATGCAAGCGTAAGATCAAGGGCAGGGATTGATTGCAGAGCGTGAAGGGAGAATTAAAATACATGTTATTTCCAATGCCTCAATTAGTCTATATCGTTAGATCTCATCGACTCATAGATCGACAACTATGGTTGATCCACCAACAATCACACAAATTCAAATTGCAGAGCACGAAGGGAGATTTAAACAAAATTTTATTTCTTATCCCGCAATTATTCTAGACTGTCATATCTCATCGATTCAATGACCGACGACCGTGGTTGATCCACCAACAGTCGAACAACTTCAATTGTAGGGTTTGGGTGACGAACTAAACCATACACAAGTTACAGTTCTGAAATCCACATCGACCTTTTGATCAAGTTAAGTGGAAGGATAGGATAAGAAAATATGAAGACCGGAGCCCCAAAGTCCCGATGTAAATGAGGACCATCGGATCTGGATAATACATGATGATCATTGGATCAAAATAGTGGTCAAACTTTGGTGTTGACCACTTTGGGAGAAAAGGGTTGAGAACAAGTAATATCACCCAAAGGCCAAAGTCCCGAAGTAAATGAGGACGATCCAATCTAAAGAACACTTCGGGAGATATCAGGTTTGTTAGATCATGTTTAGTGGAAGGATAGAGTAAGCCATAAATGTACCGAAGTAGATGCAAGATGTCTGACCTAAGGAAACAAGTTGTAATATATCTTGACCGTCAGATCGAGGAAAGTAGAATGATAGGATAAGAAAGGCCAAATGCCTGATACCCCAAATATCCAAATTCCCTACAGCCGTTGGATTATGTTAAGCCTTTTCGTGTTAAAGAATGACCATTAGATGAAGTCAAGTTACTCGAGGTTTACACTTCGGGGAATATCACTTTGGGAGAATTGGGAAGTGGAGAAACCAAATTACCCAAAGTCCCAAAGGCCGAAGTCTCGAAGTGGACATGAGTCGTATGATCTAAGGAACACTTCGAGAAGTATCATGGTCGTTAGATCTAGGAGAAGAAAGTGTGCCACATAAGGAAATCTACGTCAGCAATGACATGTGACATTATCATATAACGACAAGTTTCAAATTACAGTTGTCATTTCAGGTGTGTTTGAGTCATGAATCTAAGTGACATGTTGCAACCACTCAGTCAGTTCCACATCAACAATTGACATCAACAAGTTACGTTGCTCTGGTATTTTTTACTTAAGGAGTTTCACCACCAGAAAATGCCCGAAGTCCTGAAGTTCTGAAATGAACGAGAACCGTTCATCGTTCAAATAAACTCCAACCATCCAATCTACTTCGATGAAATGAACTCTGAAATATTGTGAAGGAGAAATCACCCAAAGTGTTGAAGACTGAAGTTAATGCTAACCGTTGATCAAGCACACTAGAAGGATAGAATAAGCGTAAACTATGAAGTGACACTAACCGTTGATCTAATTCGAAGAGATTTCTCGACCATTGAAGATTAGGGACACACCTCTTTTATCTGGGATATTTCTAAAGAGGTTGGAAGTCATGAAGGATGAAGTCCCGAAGTAACAACAATCATCCATCTCATCAGGAGAAAAAAGTGTGACCGTTGATTTTGATAAGTGATCAAGCACTCGTTTCGCCTAGTGCTTGGTCACCACTTGTGGTCGAATGGAATAGATAAATAAGGGTAAAATAAGAGGCATCTCTTAAATCAATGATCCCATGGTTTTACACATATGGTCATATGTAAATAGTTTGAAGCAAGCGCCTCATACATATTTAATTCGATAGAGAGTTAGTACTAGAACAATACAAAGAATCGATAAAAGATCAAATATGATATGTTGGTAAACTAAGAACACAACAAAATCATGAGTATAATATGTTGAGTCGATTCATGTCTGTTATCAACTCATGAAGACAAAAGAACCGACACAAAGTCATTATTAAAAGAGTTAATTCATGAGCATTATGAATAAAGGATAAAATGAAAAATTATATTAATGAAAGATTAATATTATCATTTAAATGAAATGGTGCAATGGTTCAAATATCAAAAGACACAATGATTCAAATTCACACCAGTTGGAAGACTATATAAACAAGAAGGAATGGTGAGAAAAAGTAGTTGAATTTGTTGAATTATATATATTTATATATAATGGATTGAATGAAGGTTCATTCTATCAGGTTGGTGCCTTTTTACAAGGTGGGTCTTGTATGATGATTGGATTCCTCACATCTCAATTGGATCTGAGATCACCAAGCTGGGACTTGTTATGAGGGTTGGATTCCTCATTTCTCAGTTGGAACTGAGAACTACAAGCTGGGTATTTTAACAAAGAGTTGGGTCTCTCATAATTGTTTGAAGATGAAATTCAAAGATTGACCTTATGTATTCATTCAAGTTATTTAAATAAATAAAATATTTATTCTTTTATATATTGGTTGAGAAAATGAAATAAATATATGTTGTTCAGTTAATTTATGAAAAGTGGAAAATTGTCCAAATGTTTGTGACATTGATTCACT
>ML783819.1:511731-522614 GCA_009831015.1 Picea engelmannii | reverse complement strand
CTCAATGTCAAGTATCCATTTCAACATGAGTATTCATGAGTTAACAAAGATAAAAATACAGATACAAGAATTACTAGATAAATGACATTTCAGACCCAATGTGTCACCATGGCGAGCACCAATTTTATTTGTTAAAAATAAGGATTGGACATTTCTATTATGCATTGATTATCGTCAACTAAATAAAATGACAATAAAAATAAGTATCCTCTACCAAGAATTAATGACCTATTTGACCAAGTGAGAGGAGAGAAAATATTTTCTAAAATTGATGTAAGATTTGGTTACCGTCAAATCAAAATTAAGGATGAGGATATTAATAAAACAACTTTTCAAATGCGATATGGAAATTATGAAGTTGTGGTGATTCTGTTTGGAATCACAAAGGCGCCAAATACATTCATGTGCTTAATGAACAATATTTTTAGTCAATATCTAGATAAGTGCGTTTTGATATTTGTTGATGATATTCTGATTTATTCAAGAACTGAAGAAGAGCATGAATAACACCTAACAATAGTACTAAAAGTATTGCAAGAACATCAACTTTATGCCAAATTTAGCAAGTGAGACTTCTATCAAAAGAAGATACAATACTTGGGACATGCTATTTCAGATGATGGGATAGCAATAGATCCAGAAAAATAAAGTCAATTATAGAAAGTACTAGACCCACGAACATGGAATAAATACGATAATTTATCAGAATAATAGGTTATTAAAGAAGGTTTATTGAAAAAATTTACAAAATCACTTTTCCTATTACGTCCTGTTGAGGGGTCCTAAATCCCTTTAACTCAACAAGAGGAACCAAACCCGCCACTGAGGCCCAATTAGAATCTGCAATGTTTAATAGTGGAATGGTTCTCCAGATCTTGCGATCTGGCCAAATAATTGATGGGATTTACATTTTCTAGTGAAAGCTTCTCCTTCAGTTCAAATGTTCTCTTTTTGTATTTTCTCTTATAGGTGTGACCCATACAAGATAAAAGCCGGTATAAACCAAGTGGGTAACAAGGTGGGAAAACTTAACTACTCAAGAAGGTTGAGCTTGGGATAACCCTTTCACTCTAGCATGTAGACAATGATTCTCTACCACAAGCCTAGTACTAATTCATTAACCTATTGGTGTTCCAATTATTGGCTGAGACACAATTTATCAGAAGAAAACATGAATGCGATAAACAATGGAAAGAAAAATAGTTTCCTTAACTCTAATCATCAATCACATATTAACACAACGATTTATCTTTTATCATTAAAGACAAGAACTGTGAAAAACATTGAATAAGATAACTTATCAATAGATTTAGAATATCTTACTCGTTATGACATCCACTCATGAGATGAAATCAGAAACAATTATTCTCCTCATCCAATCATACACACTTTTAATGAAAAACACAAACTTGTCTCTGTTCCTAAACATGACTTCTCAATTAAGGCATCTCTGAAATAGTTCTTTACAAATCCAAAAGTGAGGGTCTTTGCAACAACCATCGACCATTTCCTAATCAGGTCAATCCTCCTATTTATAAATATTAGTAACTAAAAATAATTATTAAAGTGTAGCTAAGTAAAATAAAACTTGCTACATGGCGCTTTATTCTAACAGTCTTCAAAGAGTCATCAAATGATATCACTTGAGTGGATGAAACTTCTCATAATCCAACCACTTGACGAAGATATCCTCACATGTGTTAGCATACATGAATCTATGTTGTTCCATTCAGGTCGGAAGGATCTCCCTTATCTCTACTGCACATGCCTGATACTTGACTATTCTGGCACTTAACTGCTTCAACATGGCTCGAGCTTTGATCAGGTGCTCCATGAACTATTGCACTTGTTTTGGTGCCATGTTTGCCACCTTTTCTATTTCTGGAGCCCATGATGACTCTTGTTCGGCATGTGATTTGACTATGTCGCGCAAGTCGAAAAATTCATCGGGTGTGCCGAATTCGGGGAGGCCGATGTCTCTCATTGATCGACTGATATTGATCCACCTCTTCTCGTACTCGACCCATTTATCTTGGATTTCTCGATGAGGCTCCTAAGCCATTTTAACCCAATATTCGATCAATTTCCTTATGTGGTCGATGTTGCTTTCCCTTAGCACCTAGATGTCATTCTCTTCAGCATCTTGGCCCTATTGCACCGCGCTGATATTATATAGTCAATCCTTTCCATGACTTGGTGTGCTTTCTTGTACCACCTCTCAATATCCTTGCACATCTCTAGTTCTATGAGGGAATCTTCTTGAAGACAGTCTATCCTTGCAGTGAATAGGTGTCGTTCATCTGTAAACTTGTTGTAGGCCTCCTAGAATTTTCTCCTTAGGAACACCGCAGACTGTGTGGTGTCTTGGTAATATCTCACCAAGTGGTGCATATGTTCCAATTCCTTTAGAGAAACAACCAAATCCTCTTCATCCCTTTTTTCTCTGTCCAGGATGGCATCTATTATTGCCATCACTCCACTGATAAGTTCGGATGTCTTGGTATGCTCTGCGTTGATAATTTTTTCCTCTGCGGTGATGAGGATGGAGTGATCCAAAGTAATCCTCCTCTTATTGGTGGTTCTCTGCATGATATATTTCCTTTTCTGGTCATAGGAGATATCATGTATGTCAACAAATTCATCCATGGGTTCACAAATTTGTTTTTGTTTTGTAAATAAGAAGTATATGTATATTAAGAGACTTCTAAAGCTGAAGCAGAGTAACAAAATACAAAGATGTCCAGGCTGCAGTTACTGGACTGCCCCAACAAAGGGGAAACCAGTCCAGCCAACCCATCCAGCCCATGAGTCAAACAAGTCATAAGTTAATATAGTAAAAAGACAGTATTCAAACTGTTTATCATCTAAGACTTAGATCCTGACAGGACTTGACAAACACTAAAGACTTAGACACCTGGAAGATAGCCTGACCACGTGACATGAAGGTCCCCTAGCCAAGGCTCTTCCTCAACATACGTCATCTGGTCTGCCCATTTCCTTCCACCTTCCTCGTCACACACAACTCCCTCGGTTTCGTCCTCTCGCTCATCCTTCTCCCGTCCCATTTTTGTTGGGTGTTGCGCTTTGTTCCGACCTTCACCTGTAGCGGCCGCGGGTTCCTCCATTGAAGCAGGTTCAACCGAGTCTAAGGAAAGAGCCTCATGCATGGAGGATAGAATTTGAATAAATCTCTCTACCTTTGCGTCCGTAGCCTGTAGGCGAAAATGAAGATTTACCACCCCCTGCCTGAGTTCAAATACCAGGTCGTGCAATACAGTCAGGTGGTCTCGGAACTGCGCCCTATCGAAGGAGTCAGTGAAATGGTGTCCTGCCCTCTTAGGTGCACCATGAAGAGAAGGGTCGTAACCCAAGTTGCCCAGAGGGTCCAGGATTGGCATGGGGTCAGAGGGATTCATCGGGGGGTCTTGAGAATGCCGCAAGAGTGAATTTGGTGATCGGGGGATTATGGCCAAGGAGTTGAACTGCGGAACTTGCGAGGAAGTAGGGATAGAATCAGACTGAAGGTAGGGGGAAGAACAAATGGAGGGCGAGTCAGGAGGCGTGACTGAGGGCCACCGAGGCTTCCAGTGAGGGCCCCGCCTCGCCCTTCCCCTTGGTGGAGTCATAGGATGAACAATCCAACTGGCAGAAGAGACTAAGGGCACCTGGTGAAGGAGAATGGTAGGGACTACCTCGATCCAGAGGAAAGGAGCAGAGTCAAGCCTGTTCTCCGAAGGGATGATCCCTGCAGACAACAAGCAGAAGCGAATGACAAACATTGTGAGCCAAACCATTCAAATTCACGAAGAAGGCGAGAGGACTACGTAAATTCTCCCTCGTATCATCATAATGGTCATTTAAACTCTAGGGAGGGTGGCAGGCTGTGGCACAAGCCCATCACATGGCTCCATGTCGTGGTGGCTGGTGCCTGCTCCCATATCTTGCCATGATGACCGCACTAACACCCCATCCGGGGATGGGTTCACAAATTTGTTGATCTCTCTAGGTGAGCATATTTCCCAGGATCTTGATGGTGTATATTTGTTCAAGACTGGGTTCTTGAACGTCCTCCATGTGTTCTAAAGATTTGGATTTTGTTTGTTTCTCATCGGGAGGTTGAGTACTGATTGAAATTGAGGCATCAAGGGCAGGCTCAGTACTTACTTGATAATCGGTCGTTGAGACGTCGATTTCCTACCATGGAGCTTCTTCCTTTTGTTCACCTGACTCTGGCTCATCCGTCAGACTATCCTTTTGAGTTCCTGGTACATCAAGTAGTTCAGTGTCTAAGACACTTTCAAGCTCCTGGTCATTCTATGAAGGGATCCGATTTTGGGCATCAGGAGCTAGGGAAGATGCCTTCTCCGGCTCCTTTTCCTCTGTGATCTATACAGGAGTCACCAGGGATACCTCCGAACTTTCTTCATCATCATATATGTTTATGAATTTATGGAGGGGGTTTCATGTACTTTCTTTCTCTAATGTTCTTACTATCTCCGGTTGAAATGAAACATCCCTCGGTGATCCATCATGTGGCATTGTAACTTCAGGGTTATCTAAATCGATGATTTCATCAATTTCTATTAGCTCAAGGCCACTTGGACCTACCCGTCTTTCATTTGGGTTATCAGTAGAGGCCCCTATCATTTCTATGAGGTATAGTGTTATAGAAATATTTGCCTCAGTACCCAAAGAAATCTTGCACAGAGGGCCTTATTCCATTTCCCTATGCAGGCTTATCTTCCTTATTGATAAAATTCAGAGACAAAAATACAAATTTTTCCACTTGTACGCATCTTGCACACTATACAACAAGCATATACCCAGGTTTCTCCACTACAACCTGGGTACATCGAGATTTGTGTCATAAAATGAAAATTAACTGTTGGGTTTCCATGTCACGACAGAATATCTTTGATCCTTGGCCTTCCATATAATGGAAACATTCCGACTCAGCCCTTCAGTTTCATTTTGAAGGCTATAAATGAGTCAATTCCAAGCTATGGAAAAGGATAAGAATTCAACTTTGAGAGAAAAGTTACTCTAGAGAAATTATTTACTTCATATTGAGTCTGCATCCCTTTGTCATTTAATTCTAAACACAGTGTTTAGCCCCTAAGCTCTTCCCTTATTGATGGAGAACCTCATTGTCTCCCTTCTATTAGCTTGCCTTTGGTGGAGGATTGAACTGGTGGAAGCTTGGATAGAAGGAACTTAGTTTCTCGGTTCCAAACCGTGCCGACACAGAAGTCTATAATATTTTCACTTCTGCTGATCATTTATTAATATAAATACTCTCTTCCCATCCAATTGATATCTTGAAAATATATGAGTTACTATCCATGGGTGTACTTGTTATGTATATTGATGGATTATGGTTTTTAATGTGCTAAACTTTTATACTTCCACCATATGCTTGTGTTGCTTGTTTGTTGAGAACTTTTTGTAGGTATAGAGCTTTAGGTCAAAGTGCTCAACGGTGGACATCATCGAACATCTGGACGAGGTAGGCTTCTTTCTTATCTCGCTTGCACATTGGTTTATATAGCATGTTGTTGGGATAGAGTTGATTTTTGTAGTCATTTATGTCTATTGGGGTTCACCCTATCCATAAAGAGATTTTCCTTGTAATAGAATTGGCGAGCATACTCGAGATTGAATCTTCTTTCTTAGGGTTTGGAGAACTTTTCTCCTTATTTTCTCTCATTTCAATTGTGGTTCTTGTCGTATCATTGCTTGACAGTTTATGGTAACTTCGGGTCTGAGTTATCATCATTTCTCCCTTGCATGGCCTTGTTTTAAAGCACTTGCGCGCCTTTTTCCTTGACACTCACGTACATATGTTGGTTGTCTCACTACAAGATGCGTATATAAGCTTTGTTTTCCTAAACAGTCGTGTACATAAGTTTTCCTTGCCTTTTTTCCTGGTTTGGTGTTTTTTGGGTGGGATTTGATGCTGTTGGATTACTGAGAGGGGGGGTGAATCAATAATAACGTAATCATAACCCTTTTTCTTCAAATGTCATATCAATGTAGAATTATTATTCAATAATGAGCAGTAATAAATAAACAATCACACACATACACAGTACACTAGTGTTTTATGTGGAAACCCAAATTGGGAGAAAACCACGGAATGCTTTTTCTTATATGTCTTGAAGAATTACATTCATTGGAAGCACCAACTTCCTTTGTTTTCCAGCTGCAACTGGAAGGAGGCTCCAACCCCCTAGTTTCTCAAGATACAACCTGAGGGAAGCTCCAACTCCCCGAATCTCTGGATACAACTAGAAGGAGGCTACAACCCCCAATTTTCTCCGGCTACAACCAGAAGGTGGCTACAACCACATGTCCTTGCCCCATCCTGCCACCCTGAAGTAGAAATAGAATGATGGAACCACTGTCACACTATCACTGTGAGATATACCACTGTAAACTTGTACCAATAAATCTGAACCATGCATCAACAATGCATCAACCTGTACCTCAACCTCTAATCAACCTGTACCACAAACAGGTGCATCAACCATGCACCAACCTGTAATCAACCTGTACCATAAACAAGTGCATCAACCATGCACCAACCTGTACCATAAATAAGTGAATCCAACCATGTACCAAGTATGTACCAATCATGTGTAAACTACTCATCAACTATGACTCATCAATATGTACCAACATCATCAATTACACCTCATGTATGTGGACCAACTCATCAACTACTTGTCTCAAACATGTACTTAACATGTACCTCAACCAAAAGCCCTTATCAATTTCATCATCCAAATCTGATTTGTAGCTATGTAATAGACCTGGTGTATATGATCGCATTCCTGCAACCATTCCTTAACTTTAAAAACAAGAGACTAGCATTATCATCAAACTTTTCTTTAGTCTCACATGCCTAGTTTTGGATTAGTCAACAACCCTAACTTGAAGTAATCATAACTTTGAACCTGTAATGTATAAATATTTGAAACTGATATACAATGTTCTTCCATGTGTTTTATGCAATTACTTCAAGTGTCACTACTTGGAACCTCTCAGAAAAGGAATTATAGAAAAAATGGCATACCTTGTTGAATTCTGGCTTATTCTAGAGAGCAACCTTCTAGAGCGTGCCTCGCACAAAATATTTGATACAATGATCTGAAACTATTACCCTGAATACTAAAGACTATAAACTAACCAACACATTTGGTCTCACTGAATTTGTATCTGTTATGAAGAAGTTATGATGTTTTTACCCGAAACACCTGATTTTGACTAGTTTCAGGACTGACCACAAACCCTATTTTCCACAGAGTGTAACTCCCAAACTACAGCGAAAAACAAGATGAATTTTTAACCACTGATACTTGGATATGTTTTCTCACTTGAATAGCAATTTAAGGATCTGAATAATTATAGAAAAAAAGTTATAGTGAAAATGGTGAGAAGACCTGAAAATAACATACCTTAGAAAGCACCATCAAAAGAATTTATCCTTCCTTGCATTTCAGACTTCTTTTCTTCACTTTCCTCAGCATTTCTGCTTAGATATCATTTGTATACCTTATAAAACTATAGATATTCAATATTCTCAAGTGTGTTTTAAATGAGAGAGCCTTGCCTCTTATTTATACTCTCCAAGTAGCTTCCTTGAAAACATCTTCTAGGTCACTTGGCCCCACTTTCCTTATTTTAGGGTTGGGTCCACTTTTAATTTATCCATTGAAATTATTATTATAATAACCTCATCACTTCACTTTATTATTTACCTTTTAAAATATCTTAAACCTCTTTGATTACTTTGACCTTTTGGGGCTTCTAGATGACATATGAGGGTCCTCCAACTTTGTAAAGCCATAACTCTCAAACCGTGAAGAGTTATGTGACGTTCTACATACCACCAGAAATGGAATGCCATGTAATATGCATATAGAATAGTATTATCTGAAAATATATCATAACTCATACCATTACCCATCAAACGAACTTGGGTCCATTACCCAAACCTGGGGTCTCCAACTTCTCATGGCCATAACTCTCTAACCGCGAGGAATTATGTGATGTTCCACATATCACTGGAAATGGCATTAAAAGAACTATACATATAGGATATTTTCCCTGAAAAATTCACTTTCCTTCATCTCATTATTCAATAGTTAAGCATGGGTTCTCTTACTCCACAAAGCGTCTTCCCGTGAGGGCTTTCACCATAAGGGGACCACTTTGGAGTTCATCCATATTTATTTCTTATCAACCATGACAAAACAATAATGAGTCATATTTACATCAAACACTATTGGGTCCATTACCCAAACCTTTGTGCTATGGGTCTTTCTTCAAAGGTTGACATCAATGACAACCAACCTTAATCAACAATCTCCCCCTTTGGCATTGATGACAACACTCTGATGAAACACTTAAATCATATCACTCATGCTCCCCCTGAAACCATGCCTCTGTCCTCTGCATCTGATAAATCTGATCCTCCTGGAACCATGCCTCTATCCTTTGCATCTGATAAATCTCTCCCCCTTTGTCATCAATGGCAAAGGTATCTTTCCATCCGAGGTTGCTCCCCTTGACAGGCTATCCTCTTATGGTGTTTCCTCATGTACATCTAATACATATAAGATAAGCATTCAAAAAACATTCATTTTTGGAGTAGAAATAACTCCAAGTCTTTGGCAAAGATATTCAAAGGCTTCACGTGGAAGTGGTGTTGTAAAGATGTCTGGCACTTGTTCTTTTGTGCCCACATACTCAACTCTGATGTTATTTTCTGCAACCTGTTCCCGTAGAAAGTGATACTTGATTGGAATGTGCTTAGTCTTGGAGTTCATCACCGGGTTTTTTGAGATACTGATGGCACTTGTATTATCACAATATATTGGAATGGGCTCATCATACTCAACCTATATATCTGTCAAAGTTTGTTTCATCCAAAGAATCTGTGTACAACATGTTGTTGCTGCAATATACTCTGCCTTGGATGTAGATAGAGATATCGATGATTGTTTCTTGCTTAGCCATGATACCAAAAACTCACCTAAGTAGAACGCTACTCCACCGGTGCTTCGTCGGTCATCAATACAACCTGCCCAGTCTGCATATGTATAGGCCATAAGTGATAGATCTTTTCCTTTTGGATACCATAATCCAAACTCTTATGTTCCTTTGAGATATCTGAAGATCCTCTTTAGTGATAATACATGTGATTCCTTTGGTGCTTCTTGAAATCATGCCACCTGTCCAACTGCTGCATTACATCTAGTTTGGATGTTGTCACATATAGTAGGCTGCCAATCATTGACCTATATTGCCTCTAATCTATAGACTTTGAATCATCATATTTGCTCAACTTACAACTGGTTTGCATGGGAGTGATAAATGGTTTGCAATCTTCCATTCCGAACCTCTTTTGCATTTCTCTGATATACTTGGTTTGAGAAAAAAAAATTCCTTGGTTGCTTTGACATATCTGAAGTCCCAGAAAGAAGGATAGTTCTCCAAGTAATGACATTTCAAATTCACTCTGCATGTCTTTTACAAATTTCTGGCTTAACCTGTCATCATCACTACCAAAAATAATATCATCAACATAAAATTCAATTAATAAAATATTACCTGGACTTACCTTGATGTAGAGGTTGTTGTCTACACTTCCTTTTCTGAACCCTGCCGGCTGTAGATACTTATCCAGTCTGGAGTACCATGCTCTAGGAGCCTGTTTTAGACCATACAAGGCCTTCTTTAATTTACACACATAGTCTGTGTTCTCTGACAACTGAAATCCTTCTGGTTGTTCAATGTAGACTTCTTCTTCAAGTTCCCCATTCAGAAAAGTTGATTTTACGTCCATCTAATATACTTTAACATTTTTGGAGCATGCATAAGCTAAAAGCAAACACATTGCTTCCATTTTGGCAACTGGGGCATATGTCTCTTGAAAGTCGATTCCTTCAATCTGTGCATATCCTTTACATACCAATCTAGCTTTGTTCCTTGTAACTTGTCCATCTTCATTTAATTTATTCCTAAAAACCCATTTTGTGTCGATCACATTCTTATTCTTTGGTCTTGGAACCAATTCCCAAGTGTCATTTTTCTCTATTTGATCCAATTCTTCATCCATGGCCTTATTCCAAAATTCATCCTTGTTGGCTTCTTCAAAACAGTTTGGTTCAATTGTAGATAAGAGTGCTAGGTGTGTTTGTTCTGATGAATGGATTTTTCTTCTAATCTCAACTCCTGCATCTTTGTTTCCAATAATCTGATCTGAAGGATGATTCTTCTGTACTCGTTTACTAGGTGTCTTTGGAGATATTTGTTGAACTTGATCTTCTACTTCTGTCAGATTCTCTTCATCTTCATCTTCATCTTCCTCTTCTTCTTATTTTTCATCTTCTTCTTCAAAAAGTTGTTCCATTGATTTGTTTTCTTCTTTCTTTGATTCTGGTCTGCCTGTTTCATCAATTTTTATGTTGATTCTTTCCACAACTTTGTTTAATCTTAGATTGTAACACTTGTATGATTTTCTTGTACTTGAGTAACCAACAAGTATTCCTTTGTCCACACGAGAGTCAAACTTTCCCATTTTGTCATCTTCCTTTTTGATGTAGCATTTGCTTCCAAAAACTCTGAAGTGCTTCACATTTGTTGGTCTTCCTTTCCATAGCTTGTATGGAGTTTTATCAATGTTGTTTCTGAGCATTATTCTGTTTTGAATGTGAACTGTTGTATGCATTGCCAGTGTCCAAAAAATATCTGTCAACTTTGAATCCATTATCATTGTTCGAGCCATTTCTTGTACTGTCCTATTCTTTCTTTCAACAACTCCATTCTGTTGAGGTGTCTTAGCGACGGAGAATTGCCTTTTTATTCCATGATTGCTG
>ML783819.1:487996-498842 GCA_009831015.1 Picea engelmannii | reverse complement strand
AGTGGAGGGGGGTCCGGAATCGAATAAGCAGCTTCCTACGGCTGAAATTTTAGTGCTCAGATCCACGACGCTAAGGCAGCCACGTCCTTCTCAGTTTCCCTGTCTTTAACCCCAGGTGGGCCCTTTCTCCCATCATCACACCTTCCTTTCCACCTCTCCCTTGCTGCCGTGTGTCATCTATTCGCCTCCCCATCTCTACCCAGGTGGCCCATCTCCTGTCCCGTTGTCCAGTCACCACCTGCCACATATCTTGCTCCTTTTCCACGTCAACCTCTCACCCGAAGGCGAATCCTTCTGTCTTCTTCCCCCCTTTTTCTCCATATGATGTCCTCCGTCATCTTCCTCCCATCTCGTCACTTCTCCCATATGCCCTTATAGCCCGGTGTCTCTGTTCCTGTCATGCGCCTCACCCTCCGCGCTGGCCTCTGTACCTGTCCCTCAAGCTATTCAGTTATTCCAGGTGGCAGCGCGAGAAGTCGTCCATATCCCGAAGTGTTGAGTTGGCTGAGCCATTCCCAAGCCCAAGAAGCAGTTATTGAAGTGGTTGGTGGTGGTTAGACATCGTCTCCGCCATTATGGGGACGTCGTGCAATTAATTAAAGGCACGTCGATCCACCGAAGAAACTGTCAGAAGACTGATCACATCTGCCATAAGGTGCATGACCATTCAAAGATTGCAGCTCCGGGTTGTCAGAAGCCATGCAGACGCAAAGATTTCAATGCTACGTCTCGATCTTGTTGCTGTTGTTGTTTTGAGTATATGTAGGCATTTTTGCCATTTTTGTATGAATCGATGGTAGAGCTAAGCTCCCGACTGTAAAGTTTCAGCGATACTCTGGTTTCCTGGTTATGCCTCTGTGTTTGAGACTTCTTGGTTTATAACAAACAGTTCCTTTCTTTTCCATCTTGGTTTCATCTTTGCTAGGGGGTTCACAGTTGAAGGATTCACGTGGACTTAACAATCTTGTTGCGACAAAGGATTTGTTGTGGCATCCTTGTATTATCTAGTATATGTGTTTGAATGTAAAAGGATTTTGTGTTCAAATACATTTCCTCTTCAGTCTGTTACAAACCGGATGTCTGCGATAGATCTTGCATCCTTCTTGCATAAGTCTTCCACCTACTCACCCTTTACTACGACTCACTATTTGGAGTTTATCAAGACCTCACTCGTTCATGCATGCCTGGTCTAGTTTCTGAGTTGATACAATGTTGTTCTGAGTTTTCCTCCATTTGATCACCCTTTAAACAAATCGTGACATAAAAACTGATGGGCTTCGGGCTCTGCTCCTGCTAGCAATCCAGGAGTGACTTCCGAACGCCAACAAACTCCCAAAATAAAATGACCCAGAAGCTAAATTTATAACCAAAG
The DNA here is from genome assembly GCA_009831015.1 of Picea engelmannii. NCBI lineage: Eukaryota > Viridiplantae > Streptophyta > Pinopsida > Pinales > Pinaceae > Picea > Picea engelmannii. The sequence continues at coordinate 497,470 of ML783819.1, read as the reverse complement.
ATACTTGGATATGTTTTCTCACTTGCATAGCAAGTTAAGGATCTGAATAATTATATAAAAAAAATTATAGCGAAAATGGTGAGATGACCTGAAAATAACATACCTTAGAAAGCACCATCAAAATAATTTATCCTTCCTTGCATTTCGGCCTTCTTTTCTTCACTTTCCTCATAATTTCGGCTTAGATATAATTTGTATACCTCAGAAACCTATATATATTCAATATTCTCAAGTGGTTTTCAAATGAGAGAGCCTTGCCTCTTATTTATACTCTCCAAGTAGCTTCCTTAAAAACATCTTCTAGGTCACTTGGCCCCACTTTCCTTATTTTAGGGTTGGGTCCACTTTTAATTTCTCCATTAAAATTATTATTATAATACACTCATCACTTCAATTTATTATTTACCTTTTAAAATCTCTTAAACCACTTTGATTACTTAGACCTTTTGGGGCTTCTAGACATATGAGGGTCCTCCAACTTTGTAAGGCCTTAACTCTCAAACCGTGAGGAGTTATGTGACGTTCTACATACCACCAGAAATGGAATGACATGTACTATACATATAGAATAGTATTATATGAAAATATATCATAACTCATACCATTTCCCATCAAACAAACTTGGGTCCATTACCCAAACCTGGGGTCTCCAACTTCTCATGGCCATAACTCTCTAACCGTGAGGAATTATGTGACGTTCCACATACCACCGGAAATGACATGACAAGAACTATCCATCTAGGATATTTTCCCTGACAAATTCACTTTACTTCATCTCATTATTCCACAATTAAGAATGGGTTCTCTTACTCCACAAAGTGTCTTCCCGTGAGGGCTTTCACCATAAGGGGACCACTTTGGAGTTCATCCATATTTACTTCTTATCTACCATGAGAAAACAATAATGAGTCATATTTACATCAAACACTATTGGGTCCATTACCCAAACCTTCGTGCTATGGGTCTTTCTTCAAGGGTTGACATCAATGACAACCAACCTTAATCAACATATGATTGTTGAGACTTCTTGGGTCTCTGTAGTGCCTGTTAAGTGCTGGTGCGATGACAGGAAACCCTCTTTTGGTTGAATTTTTGGGTGAAGTATTTCTCTTCATCTTTTCATTTTTTATTGTCCTTGCACATTGGGCTAGGTGTTTTGCTGCTTGGTATCCTACTTGAGTTGTCTCCTTTTATACATTATAGGGTTATATATCAGGTTACTTTTCATTCCATTCATTTTTAGTTTTGTTATATTGAAAATACAAAAAAAAAAAAAAAACATTTTGCATTGCTTGGCATTTTTGTCTTTTGAATCTTTATCATTAGCTTAGTGCATATAGTCAAAGATTGCATTTTTACTTCAAAATTGTAGAGTTGAATTTGAAAATTGCATCATTTTTAGAAGCATATCATTCATTGAAAGTTAAAGTTAGGACTTTGCATTATTTTTGTACTTACTTTTCTTGCAGAGTCATAACACCATGAGTTTCTATACCATACATTTTTTACTAATCATGGCCATTAAAATCAACGCTATAATTTAAAATTGATTAGTAACAATTTTATTTTTCTAGGGTGCACAAACTAGCCTAGGATTTAGTGCCTTGGAATAAGATTTTGTGAGTAAAATTCTCCAAGGAAATTAGATCAACATATGTGTCTGAATCAAGGACTGGAGAAATCCATTGTATAATTGGTAAGATCAGGAGGCTTTTCTCACACCGAAGTTAATCATGAGGTTGCACGAAGTTGGTTGAAGGGATATCCCCCCGATACCTTCCTAGCATCAGAGATATTTATGGGGATCTATTTGTATCTAACGATATTGTCAGTTCCCTCATCTCCATGAGAGGTGGTGTTTTCAAGGTTTTGGGCTTTGATACCATTCCCATATGGTGGACCTGACTTACGAATTCTCTCCTTTGCATCGGTTATACAGTGTTTTATTAGTTGCCTGACTTAGATCTCTCATAGGTTACTTACAGGGGTTAGTCTGCAAGTACCCTAGGTTAGATAAGGTTTGGCCAACACACAACCTTTATGGAGGATTACCTCTCCAGGGGGATCTGATTGACTGGTTGTTAAGCCCATGAGGGACCTTATAACTAATTTTTTTACCTCCGATCTTTATCAGGGAGTCTCAAACCCCTCTTGGGCGAGACATACCTTATTTAGGGAGGGAGGCCACTCAACCACTTTACCCCATTTGCATGCATATTGGTCATTTGACTTTTGGTGTGCTCTTTGATTACTAGTTGGCCTTCGGATATATTTTTATCTTTAGAATCTTAAGTCATCGTGGAATCAGACTAGCCTCCCCACCACTCTCGTCACTTGTTACAGTTACCACCGGATTTAGAGTATTTTCCTTCTAAAAGGCGTAGAGTTATTATACGTGGTACACACACATCCACCATTCAGACTTGTGATTCTACAAGGATGAGTATTGAGCCTAGTCTTCTAAACACTGGGATCCATTCAACTCCCATACCTACTATAGTTAATGGCACCCCTTCAACTCCTGCAACCTCTATGGTCGTAGTGTCGAAGGTACCTATCATTACTATGGCCTGGCCTATAGTAAATTCTCAAGCTACCGTCTCGAACCCTTTTGGGTCTCTTGGCCACTAACCAGCCTACAATGTTTAGTCCATCCCTATGTCTTCTAGTCCCTTTTCTTATGGTATGCCCAACTTCACTTCACAATTTTTGAACTCCATCCCACCTGGTGGCCCTAATGCTAGCATTGGGCTTGGGGGAAGTACACTCCTTTTTCATTTGGTGGATATCAAATCCCTAAAATGACTCCTAATATGGGAGGTATTCATGCTTTTAACCCTGGTTCCAATCCTCGTACTTATGGGTGGAATAATCAATCTGGTGGAAAATCTTCGGCTCAAGTTCCATCCTACAACCCTACCTCCTCAGTGCAGATTCTGACCAATACATTTGGCATGAACAATCCACCTCTATCCTCCAAATTCCAACCCAGAGGAGGTTAGTTTCATGCTTTGGGCAACCCCCAACCCGAATCCAATCTGAATGGGGGAAATTTCTATAACCCTCAATAGAACATTCCAACTGGAATGATTCCCAACCATCCTTTTATGAATTAGCCTAATGGAGGGCCTTATAATTCTATACAGGGCCATGGTGTTTACCAGAACCCTGGATGGCCTACAGTTCCGCAAGCACAATCTTTCCCGGGAGATTGGGGCTAGATGTCACAACCCCATCTCCCTTTCCTGGCCACACTTAATCTTCCAGATTTGTATAAGTTAATGAATGACCCTATGAGTCACGATCCTACATGGCCTCCCATCACCACCAAAATTCATTCGAACATTCCAAATTTTGAGGGTAAGAATGGAGATGATTCTGTTAATCACGTCACTACCTTTCACCTTTGGTTCTCATGGAACTCCCTTAATGACGATTCTATTCGTTTGAGATTATTTCAACACACCCTCATCAGAGTTGTTGCGAAATGGTATATTGAGCTACCTAGGGGGAATATGGGACTTTCAGTCAGTTGGTGATGGTCTTCCTTAACTACTTCCATTTTCCCATTCGTTATGATGCTATCCTAGAATTGTTGTCAACTTTACACCAGTATACCGCCACTCAAATCTTGAACCATATCGAGGAGTAGCGTAGAGGAATAGGTTGATTAAGACCCCTATACCCCTAGCATTTATTTTAGAATGGTTTCTTAAGTCTTTGCACACTCCTATATCGAAGGACGTTGCTACTTCTAGGGTTAACATTGAGGAAGAAGCGATCTTTAGGGCCCAACAGTTAGACTTGATATATGTTCAGTCTGGGATGTTATACAACCTTCTTCCTAATGCACCGTGGTCAAATTACAACCCTAGGAAAAATCCCACACCTCATGATAATGGCATTATAGGTGCCACCAATGTAAATTTCACAGTCTCGGTGACAAACCATTTGAAAGATTTGTCTTTAAACTAGTCTTCTGCAGGGCCAACTTCATCTATGTGTTCCAATCCCACTCAATCGGGGGATGTTCATTCCATGAAATCGTCGACCAACCCAAATGGTAACCAACAACCCAAAAGGAATAAGAAGAAAGGATGTAATAACCGTAAGGGTGGGAAAAATGGTAATAAACCCAAGGAAAATAATAATAATGAGAAGACAAGTAGTAATGCTGGAGAGGGAAAACGAGAAAGACGTAAGGTGAAGTTTCCCTATAAGCTTTGCACAGATGACCACCTTACCCATTTATGCCCCAAACTTGCAGAAGTTGTGAGGCTATTATCTAAATCGCACGTCGTGCTGATGAATCCATTCCCACATAATCATCACGTAGACTCGAGCTCCTCAAATGCCAGAAATGCAGTTGGTGGGGGTCAAAACTAGGAGTCGCAAGATGGAGACCGTTTATGTATCAATCTGGTCAATGTGAAAATTAATGTAGCTACACGATCTCGAGATTATAGATCTAAACAAGTTATTCTTGGTCTAGAATCTCCTCCTCCTCCTCTGGATATGACTTTACAAATTGAGAAACCAGAGCCACCACCTCATATTCTGAAAGGAGTAATCAAGCTCTCTACCCATAATCCAAATGCTAGAGTTACCCATAACTACTCTATTATTGAGGTCCTGGGTCAAACCATTTGTGTGATGTCAGATTTGGAGGTACTCTAGATGTGTCCTTCATAGAGGAATGCCTTACTCTCTGCTTTAGGATCTCTAGAACCCAGTGGCTCAAAATTTATCAAGTTTGACGTCACAGATGTTAAGCCTTTCTTGCCTTACCATGTGGATTTCCAAATCCATGTGGAGTACTCAAAGTATACCATCAAACATGTGGTTTTTGATGAAGGCGTTGCTACATGTGTGATGTCCCTGGTTTATTGGAAAGCTCTCAGTTCTTCGACTCTTTTGAAGTCATCGAACATGATGACTGATTTGGACAGTCATTCCTTCCTCCCTCACGGTATTCTCCCTACCTTTCAAGTACAGTTAGGTGGGAAGACGATAGAGGTATTTGATGTGCCTCTTGATTATAACTTGTTACTAGGTCACAATTCAACTTATTCTATGATCGTATTCATGTCGTCTATCTTTCGTACTCTTTGTTTTCCTCATGAAGGGAATATCATGACGATCAATCAATTACCCTTTGCGTGCTCTAGTCCTAATGCATCTCTTGGACCATCGATCGTTGTGATTGAAAATTCTCAACCAGCAACTAAGAATATTGGTGTGGGAATTTATTCCTCCCTTATGGGTACTTTCGACTTCACGACATCGAGTCACCACATTTATTCCATGTCTAGTAGGCCTGTCTCGACAGGGAGGTCCATTCCTTTCCACACTTATTATTTTAGTGATTCGTGGACCCTACCTTCCCCAAATTCGTCTTGTGAAGGTTAGTTTCATGCTGGAATGGACATGCCACTATCGGCAACAAAGATTGCATATCACGTTGTTCTCAACTCTTCCACTGATCCTGATCCTATTCCCTCACCTATGGATGAGGAGGATCTCATTCTTGGGCCCGTGTGGGCCACTTCATTTTCTTGTTCACATGATTTACTTGATGAGAATTTTCCTTCAGACAAAGATATCATCGAAGCTATGAACGGTTCTGACAAACCTTGGGATGATATGCATCACTGCTCTTGTTTTCTCCTAGAGATTGAAAGAATAGAAAAAGATTATTTTTTATCTACTTTGAGTGAGATAGTAGGTCACGCCATAGTTCCACTTGATATGAATGACATTTATGCCAAAGGAAACATGGTGAGAATTTCTCCTACCATCATGATCGACATCTCTCGTACCCCTGGCAACGTTGAAAACATAAATATCGGTGCAGATTGTTCACCAGAAGAAATCTTGATTTACACTAAACTCTTCAAGGAATTCCAAGACGTATTTGCTTGTTCTTATGAAGAGATGCCAGGAATCAAACCTCGTATTTTCGAACATGACAGTAGAACTTATCCGGATGCTAAAATTGTTTGGCAATGTCTTATAGCTTTAAACCCTCAAAAGGCCCCTACTATTAAGGCAGAGGTGGAGAAGCTACTTAATGTTGGCTTCGTCTACCCAGTTCCCTTGACTGAATGGGTATCCAACCTCATTCCTGTGGATAAGAAGTAAGGAACCATCCATGTATGTATGGATTTTCATGACCTGAACAAGGTCTATCCTAAAGACAACTTTCCCATACCTTTCATCGATTAGATTCTCGATCAGTGTGAGGGAAGCGAAGTATTTTCTTTTATGGATGGATTTTCAGGATATAACCAGATTCAAATCGAACCTGAGGATCAACACAAGACGACAATTATTTGTCCTTGGGGTACTTTTGCATACTAGAAAATGCCTTTTGGCCGTAAAAACATCGAAGAACCTTTCAATGTGACATGACTTTCAATTTTCACGATCTTAAGCACATAGTCGAAGCTTACCTTGATGATATTGCTGCTCACTCTCACAAGATAACGAATCACATTATGCACCTTCAACTCATTTTTGAAAGATGTCGTTATTATAGAATCTAATTAAATCCTCACAAATGCATCTTTTGCGTTAAGTCTGGTTATCTTTTGGGTTTTCTAGTTTCTGAGACCGGGATGGTAGATCCACTTAAGGTTGAGGCAATACTTCGGTTTCCTGCCACGTGCACGATTAGACAAATTCAAGGTTTACAAGGGAAATATAACTTTCTTCATTAGTTTATAGTAAACTATGTCACTATCACTAAAGGTTGCATGCGTATTTTGAAGAAGAACACCCCTTTTATCTGGGATGAGTGGGCCCAGGAGTCCTTTGATTCTTTGAAGAAATATTTGGTGTCAACGCCTCTGTTGAAGTCTCCTAACTACAATAGAGATTAATTTATTTATATCTCCACATCTGAGGATACCATTGGTATGGTTCTGGTTCAGGAGGATGATGAGCTCCATGAGCACATCATCTACTACCTTAGTCGAATGTTAGTCGGCCCTAAACATAATTATACTCATGTTGAAAAGATATCTTTAGCTTCCATTCATGCAGTCCAACATTTGTGTCATTATATATTACTCTGTAAGACTACCATGGTTGTGGATGTCAATACATTTCAATACGTCCTTACCCGACTTATCATAGGGGGAAAATATAATAAATGGATTGTCATTTTACAAGAGTTTGAACTCAATTTCGCTTCCGTGAAATCTAAGAAATATCTAGTCTTCACAGAGTTAATATATGATTTTCCACAATTAGATGAGGATGTTATCCATGTTGATTTGTTTGCAGATGAACACATTTTTCTTGTCTCGTCATCTGACTAGGATGGAGACATTGTTCTCTATATTCAGAGCTTGAAGTTCCCTCAGCATCTCTCATGAGATCACCGACAACATATAATATACCAAGATAATAAATATACTATCATCAGTGACACTTTGTATCACTGAGAAATAGAAAATATCTTGCATCCTTTTTTAACTCACGGAGAGGATGAGTCTATCATAAGCGATTGTGACAACGGGGCTTGTGGTGGTCATATATCCGATCTTGCGACAACCCAAAAAAATTCGCGAGTCAATTATTTCTGGCCTACTATCTTTAAATATTGTATTGAAGCAGTTAAGAAGTGTCACCCCTGCCAGGTGTTCACTCAAAAAATGTACTCACATCCAGCCTCTCTTCACCCAATCATTAATGTTGGTCCCTTCACTAAGTGGGGGGTGGAATTCGTAGATTGAAACCCAACTTCAACTGGGGACCATCAACACATTATCGTGGTCATTGAATACTTCACTAAGTGGGACGAGGCCATTCCTACTGTTAAATTCGATGGGAACACTGCAAGCTTCTTCGTATTCAATCAAATTATCGCCCGGTTCGGTATCTCGAGTGATATTGTCACTAATCATGGAGGTCACTTTAAGAATGAGATGATGGAAGAAATAGAAGCTAAGTTGGGGTTTAGCATGGTAATTCTTCTCCTTAATACCCCCAGGAAAATGGACAAGTAGAGGATGTCAACAAATCTCTCAAGACCATTTTGAAAAAAATTGTCAGTCAAAGCAAGTCCGACTAGTAGATCTTGCTATATCCTACACTCTGGGCATACCAAACCTTAGTCAATACTACCACCGGATTTTCCCCTTTCCAGTTAGTACACGGTGTTGAGTATATATTATCTATTGAATGTGAAATCCCTTCTCTTAAGTTGGAAGTTGGGTTCCTACCTTACACTTCTGATCTCGAGAAATGCCTTATACACCTAGAGAGTCTTGATGAGCAGCGTCAAGACACCTCTGAAGATATCAGGGTGAACAAAAGATGTGTTAAGGTCCAGTACAATAAGTCTTTCTATCCTCGGTTGTATGATGAGGGTCACTTGGTCCTCTTGTATGATCAAGCCAAAGAACCACTCCGGGCAGGAAAGTTTAAACCCATGTGGAACAATCCTTATATCGTGTGACGTGTGTTATAAAAAGGATCCTATGAGTTAGAATATTATGAAGGGAATAGGTTGGTTGAGCCCAAAAATGGGCTCTACTTAAAAAGATATTACACTTGAGCCCTAGGCTTGGGCGAAACTCTCTGTATACTAATGTAATTTAGTGTATATATATTTTTCTTTTCATATTTGGGTTGCTTATCGAGTTTTCACTTGGTTGACAGATGTCAACGAAGTCTTTGGTCTACCTAGGATTCAAAGACGGATCCAGTTTCCATACACAGAACTTGGCTTCCACCGCTTGGGTAGGTTACTCATCCAAGGGTCTACTGGTGTCTTCAGGTGGCATATGCCTAGGGTCGTCCACGAACAATGTGTTCGAATATAGCATCTTTATAGAACTTTTGCGCGATGCTATCTCACATGGAATTCATTCATTAGAAATTCTACTGGATTCCCATTTAGTATTACGTTAGTTAAATGGCAGTTACCATGTGCGTGATCCTACTTTACTCCGATGATTTCTACGGGTACGTCTTTTAGAACGAAATTTTGATTTTATTACATATTATCATATTCTTAGGAGTTCTAATGATGTATCCGATGTTTATGCTAATTTCGTTTTAGATTGGCATTTGTCACATAATTAAAAGAAAAGAAAACCATCTCATCAATGTACACATTGTAAAATATAAGTAAATTCGGAGATCCTTTTTTATATATTTCAAGCAATAATAGTACACAATTAGGGATAATGCACTCAATACACATGTATAGCCGGTATTACAATATACCACGACATATACTCCTGTGGCGTCATATGTGTGTCATGGTAGCAAACCACGACATTTGTGAGACGTCGAAAGAGTCATACCCATGCCCTGGGTACATGTTGATGGGCGAAACAGTCCATCCGTCAACTGGGAGAGTGGAACCGGTCCGGGGTTGTCTAAATAACCCAAGCCGTTTGGTATGGACCACCCTGACGAGTTTAACGGCTCCGTTGGCCGCTCTAAGGTCTCGTAAGGAAA
>ML783819.1:461644-487896 GCA_009831015.1 Picea engelmannii | reverse complement strand
AACTAAAACGAAATTGAATTGAAATTGTCGCAAAAATGAGACGAATGTCTAGAAGCACAATGCGACAATGATTTGTCGTAATACCATAAGGGGTGTAGGCAGCTTTTTGAGAGCAATCCAAAAAAATGGGTTGGCTGCCAACAGTACACCAACCACCTATCCCTGCATGGCTTCAGGAATATCCTCTACCTGAACCATGGGAATCATGTGAGTCAAACGTGATAGGTTTCCCTGCACTTTTTGTAAGACCCTCTCAGCTTCTCCTCCCACCACCTCATCTCCAAGGTTCCTCCCTCGATGTCGAGGGAAGCCTTCTGGTCGTTGCGGACCCACATCTGCATTGCACAAATGTCTAGTCAATACTTAAGCACCATCCAAAAATATTTTTGTTCTATTATACAAAAATACAAAAAAAATGGAATATGTAAAAACAATTGACATACCTATGTCACCGTAGGTGGTCCCTGGTGGGAGTGGCATGTCTGGATCTCCTTTGAAGTCGATACCCTCGTAGAGATAGTCAAAAAGAGGGATGACATGCCGCCGCCACTAGTAGAATAAATACTCCTTGTACGGGGTCGGAATCCTACCTCCCCTCTGCCACCTTATTACCTCAGTCCATTATGCCATGGTTGGATCGTGAGATCCTCTCAGAAGAATCTCGACTCTAGGTCCCAAACCTGGAACCCGCTCAAAAAATAAACTGCATAGGATAGAGGCAAACCCAAAATTCCTTTTACTCCCCTATTTGCACTCTTTCAATTGGCTTTTCATATTATCCATTAGTGAGGTACACTAGTCATATACTGTGGGTCTTGTACACTGTACTGCATAGAACATGAGTGGCCTTGATGCCTGGTGCAATGAGGCCAAACCTGTGATCCTAGTCAATACTAGGACAATAATATTCAGACAAAGATTGTTTATTTCCCAGATAGGGACTTGAATTCCTACCTTAGGCGTCCATGCTACACAGTGAGCATCGACATATTCCTCTATATTCATCATGCTCTCTGCTCCCCATGATTTGAGGTTTACAACCTCTCCCCGACATGATAGACCAGTGAAAAATTAAATGTCCTCTACTTCAATTCTCAATGGTTGTGCATCGAGATTGAATCTCTCACTCTCAGGGTCCCAGTAACCCACCAACATCTTGAGCAACCTCATGTGGGCTCTCATTCCTTTGAGCACCCAAAATTTATACAAGACACATCTCTTTAAGGTCATTTGGGCCCCCAGATCTCGATCTACAGTAGCATCGACCTCCTCGTGCTCTCTTTCTCTCTCTCCATTCAAGAATGATCCTATCAAATACAAATCAAAATTTGAGTTAGAACCCTTCCAAATGATTTTTTTTGTTCCTGTAAATGGTCTACTTTACCTACAGTCACATGTAGGGATTGATATACCCACCCTATAGTTTACAAAGGGGTGTATAACTCGTCATATATGCGACTTGACCGAAGACAACCCACATACACCGAAATCTACACTTTGCGCCCTCAATAACTAAAAATTTAGAACTTAATTCAAAATTTTAATCCATTGAAATTGAAGAGGAAGAGAAAAAGAATTACCTGATCTAGAAGGTTTGTGATTTCGTTTCATGATGCTCCCACAATCGTCGTTTGAATCTCAGAGGTATTTTGGTCCGATTTGCACTAGTTGGGTAAAATATCAAAATGGTATAGTAATTTTGGATTTCATTACTATTTCTAAATTATTTTTACCCACTTTCTATAGTTTTAAGCCATTTTTTCACCTAATGGACTAATACAAAGGTGGATCGAGTTGGTTTTTGGAGTTTTAACCTGGGATTCTTACAGATTTCAACGTTATGTTGGTCGTTCGTCACCATGGGTGGGGATTTTCATTACCCAATGTATAGGATAGGTATCCACTCCATTATACATTTTTTCATTATCCTATAATTGTCACTCTTTATGCCCTAGGTATGAATCCATTTGTTGCGACACAGAACCTTCCATCTGTTATAAAGTCTTGTCGTTATCAAGTGGTAGAGACTTACTGAACATGGGTTCCCTAGTTAGATCTAGTACTACATTTGGTTCCCATGCCGAGATTTCTTCATAGGACCGGGAGTCCCTCACAGCTCGTACTTAACTTTATGCTGAGCCTCACTTATCATTCATAAACATATGGCCTTATAACCCAAGGAATCCCAAATGAGTTTAATTTAAGATCTTTTTCAACTCTCCTAAAAAGAAAAAATATTGTTGAGTGATTTGTCCCTTTCACACTGGTTAAATTGGACTTGAAAGGTCGTGAGTCTTAGTTAAGCTCTTTTCCGACTCATTATCAAAAAGTGAAAATATTGCCGAGTGAACTTGTCTCTTTTACACTCGTAAATTGGTTTTGAAAATCCATCTATTTGGCACAAGTTTATCCCTTTTTCACACCAAGTAGACTAAAAGACATAAAAAGGAATTTTTTGGCGTTAAGTTGTGATTGCATCTCATGCCCTTGCTTGCAGTGTTGAGCCTATAGTCGGTTCTCTCTTTACATTATAAATTGTTTACCTCAACAATTTTTCATCCTCAACTAAGGAGAGCCTTGATTATATCCTTTGCAATTTGACACCCTATACCTACGAGGGAACATTCCCCCAAGTGTCCATATCCGGCATGCATTTACCTACATTGAGCATAGGTATGTTCCACTTCTCGAACTAGTTTTTCTTACTCGTGACACTTGTTTCCTCTTCTTTATCATAGCATTCATTTGTCTATGAAAAAACAAAAAAAAAGGGACGGGTGGGAAGGGAGTATTATCTTATATCGACAACAATCGTGTCGCCTTTGAACAGAGCACAAATTTATTTGATTCCATTCATCATCATAATTGTTGGATTAACATGGCCTTAGGAAGCTAAGCTCATTACAGAGTCTTCTCTACTGACTGGTTACTCTTCCAGCCCCTATAGATAATTTCATTGATGCCTCCTCCATTTCATGGTTTCATCATTGGGTCTATGCTACTGGAGTCCTCCATATGTCTCATTCTCTTGTTCAAAGGAAGTCTATCAACTTGTGTCGGCCACTCCTCAAAACTCTTGACTTTACATGTCAGCCATACCCTTAGTTTGTCTCAGAATCACATGATACTATAGTCCTATCATGCACCCTAGCTCTACTTTCATCATTGGTAGGTAACCTTGAAACCAACAGTCAACATTTCATCATTGGTCATTGATTGGCTGGTTTCCCTTGTGCTCGACGGTAAGACATCTATTCACACATTGGGATTTGTGCAGTTTCTTGGATTCCATTAGCCTTATTGGTTGTTTCCTCGCCTTTGTCAATAGTTTTCATCACTGATTATCATTCAAAGGGTCTTTTTTGTGTACTTCTTACACTTGCACACGTGAAAGGCACACAGGGTTGTTGGTTCGTGAACATGTTCTTCGTTTGATTTCCACCAAATCATGAAGCTCCTTCTTTGTACCTCGTGTTGACTGATGAGATATTCTTTAATTCTCTCCTTTCGGCGGGTCTCTTTCCATAGAATTCAGTCCATTTATTCTAGAAATGGGACCTATAGTCTTATGAGTACCTTGAGGCTTGCATTAATTAGTGGCAGGCTCTCTTGCCATTGATAGTTGAGAATACATCAATGTCTCCTAATCGATGGATTCTTTAGGTGTTTGACACTGACTCCTTTATTCACACTTGTAAGAATGTACTCTGTGCCTTGATACCTACTTTCATTATCGGTAGGTTGTGTCGCATTTGTTAACAATTTACATCAATGACCGGTAATCAAACAATCTCTCATTATGTTCGACCTCAACTCCTTTATACACATAATGTAGACTTGCACCTTTGGCGGATTGTGTAGAAGACTTGAATAAATCACTATGTGGCCACAACTTTCTTGAGTTGTTGCTTCCTTTTCATTGGACCGATACCTATATGACTTCAGTAATCAGGGGAGATCAGATTGTAATCCATGGTATACATATATCTTCATAATGGTTTTGTGACTAGTTGTACTGGGCCTTGTTTGTGACTATGACAACTATTGGCATGTAACCTCATTTTTATTTTCCTATTCATGGCCACAGACACTTGCTTGGTGTATTTTCACATGGATCTGTAGTGTAATTTTATTAGCAACCTTGTATGCAAATTCAGTGCAGAATGTAATGAGAAACTAGTTCGTCCAGTTGGTTCCCTACCACTCCACTTCTCGTTTGTTTATAATGTATTTCGATCATCGCAGATACTCCTCTGACCTCACACATTAGGGGGAATCTGTTATAGCAATATTTGTCTCACCCTAAGAAATCTTGCAGAGAGGGCCTTATTCCATTTCCCTATGCAGACTTATCTTCCCTGTTGATAAAATACAGAGACAAAAATACAAATTTTTCCACTTGTATGCATCTTGCACACTATAAAGAAAGCGTATACGCAGGCTGCTCTACTACAACCCACGTACATCGAGATTTGTGCTAGAAAATGAAAATTAAATGTCATTTTTCCATGTCATGATAGGAGATCTCTGATCCTTGTCCTTACATATACTAGAAACGTTCTGACTTGGCCCTTCAGTTGCATTTTGAAGGCTATAAATGAGCCAATTCCGAGCTATGGAAAAGGAGAAGTATTCAACTTTGAGAGCAAAGTTACTCTAGATAAATTATTTAATTCATATTGAGTATGCATCCCTTTGTCCTTTAAGTCAGAACACAGTGTTCATCCCCCAAGATCTTCCCTTATTTATGGAGAACCTCATTGTCTCCCTTCTATGATCTTTCCTTTCATGGAGGATTGAAGTGGTGCAGGCCCAGCTGGAAGGAACTTAGTTTCTCAGTTCTGAATCGTGACGACATGAAATTCTGTAATATTTTCACTTATGCTGATCATTTATTAATAGAAATACTATCTTCCCATCCAATTGATATCTTTCAAATATATGAGTTACTATCCATGGGCGTATTTGTTATGTATATTGATGGATTATTCTATTTAATGGGCTAACATTTTATACTACCACCATATGATTGCATTTCTTGTTTATTGAGAACTTGTTGTAGGTATAGAGATTTGGGTGAAAGTGTTGAATAGTGGACATCATCGAACATTTGGATGAGGTAGGATTCTTTCTTATCTCACTTGCACATTGGTTTATATAGCATGATGTTGGGATAGAGTTGATTTCTGCATTCATTTTCGTCTATTGTGGTTCACCCTAGCCATAGAGAAATTTTCCTCGTAACATCTGGGTCGTATTGAAGCTAATTAATTACTTGCTTCGCATGTTCTATCATGAGAAATCCCCTTTCCCGTGCATCCTTTTTCAAAGGGAATCCTCTATCCTACACCGGGGCCACGAGAGGAACCTATGTTTCTTCTGCCACTCTGATTTATTCTCTGGATATGAGGGCCTCTTGATTCGATTCCTCTATGGTTGATGCCTATTTTTCTAGTATCATGGCCTTGAACCTGGTCAATTTGGGGTTGACCATCCTTGCTACCACCTCATCCCATTCCTATGTATTTTCTGTGAAGACTTCATCTTCAAATTTATCATGGGCGTACGACCAGCAGGAAGACACTTGTGAAGTGTGTTTCAAGAGCAGGCCCTTTGGATCATGTTTGCAGAATCGGCATGTATTGAACATGAACTCGATTTGTCTCATCCCTTATTGTTTGTCTTGAGTTGTGTCTTTAACCAAGTAGAAGCCTACATGGAAAACATCAGGAATGAACACTCGCTTCTTGCCCTTGACCAGGGTGGCATTGTAGCCTTGGAATATGGTTTGATAGCATATCTCTCCTACTACAAGATGGTATGGGACATTAGCTGGTAAGATATGTGGTGCTCCAGTGGCCTCAAACACCCTAATGTAATTGTCATGCTCGTCCAGGTACCAGTGGCCTAATTTGGAAATCATTTTCTTGGTTGCTGCCAATAGTCTTGGGCATTCCTTCTTAAAAATAATGAAATAAATTCATGCGATGAATTCATCACAGATGAGGGAGTAAGACCTTTTATACATGTTCTCCCATATCACTCGGAAATAGACATGGATCGAGAGCTCCGTGACATGCCATCTCAGATTCATGTCGATGAAGATGTTTCTGACGCACATGACATCAAGCAGATATGAAGCCATGTAGAAAGTTGGTGTCTCTCTTTCCTTCGACATCTGAGCCTGTTGTATATAGATTTTTAGTTTTTTAAAAATGATCGCTCCACAATTGAAACCGCTCCCGAAGATTTCCACTGTATAATCTAAGGGGATCCATACCTCTAAACATATGGAGAAATCCTTCTCTCCATATAATCGGGAGATGAGAGCCATCAAATATATGTATGGCTCTCTTAAGTTGGTCATTTGGTACCATCCAGTGCTCTGGTTGGTGTAACTATTGTCTTCCCTCCACCATGAGGCCATCAACCGACTGGTGTCATGGCGCTTGTAGAATTTCACGACGAAATGTGTATTTAGATGCTCTTTGGGGTCTTGAAGTTTGTAGTATTTCTGGACCTCTACTGGTAAGAACACTCTGACACACCCACCATTTTCATCGTTGATCAAACATTTATGGGTATCCATGTGGTTGATGAGCCATTTCAAGACTTCAATACAAGGAAATACAGGGGTTCTTCTAGCCACCATATGCAGGTATGACCATCGAATGTTCAGGAACACTTCATCATTGAGCGCTCTTACATCTGGGTCACTCTGTGGGATGTATTTCAGGTATTACTCTAGGCTGATCTTGTTAAAGAGTTCTCCCCATTGTGGGAGTGCCATCTTGGACCCTGTAGTTGACTCTGTATCTCCAAAGTCCAAAGGCTGAATAAAAACCTTCTTCGTTGTTTTTTCTATGATAGGCTCCAGTCTCGGCGTGTATTCCAATTGTTTTTCAATTCCTCGAAAGGAGCCTTTGCCTACCTCTGTTCTTTCAGCTTTAGTTCCCTCGATGATCATCTATTGGTTGGATTTATTGGTGGAAGTTTTCCTGCAACTTAAAATAAATTTTAGAGACTGTGCAAAGAACCAAAACCAGATAAAAAATATATCAATTGTAACCATGTAAAATCCACAGACTTGGATACATACCTGCAAATATTGCTAAACTTGGTTATTTTGATACTCACGAGACATTTGCATATTTTGAATTACTCATCCTGATTCTTTGGATTCTCTGGACTTCCTTGCACATAGAATGATTTTGTTTACAACGGATCAAGAGAATTCAAACCAAGGAAGAACTTGTCGTGTCGCATAAGCCATTAAATTTGGGTGATGAGTGAAATTTAAAAAAATATTTCGTTGAATCTCTGCAACTTAATTCCTTGTGGGTTGATGGTGGAGGCACGGGGGTCATGTGGTATATCGATGGTTTTAAATGGTTGTTCCGATTGGTGCATGAGGTAGAAACTAATGCATGATTTGGAATTAATTGCCCCCTTAAATTCTCAAAATCCGATCGTATATAATGCTAAAACATCCCATCATGTTTCTCTCTCAGTGGGTGGATCAGGAAGCAGGGATGTGCTATGAATGTATTCATTGATTTCCTTCTGCAAAATCTCTGATGCCGATCGATCTCACCGTACAATGTTTTCTTGGAAAAGTTGACTCGGAGGTGTGACTCGAACTTAGGGGACCAAGAATGACTCAGGGTAAAACTAGACCGTACGGTTATCCAATATGGTAAAGACACGTGTCATTGAAGATCAATGACCTAATACGTGTGCATAAATCAAAGTCGAGACTTTCCTTAAGTTATTCATTCGAAAACCAACCTTAGCTTGCCGATGCCGAAAAGTGTCCAGGGTCAGATATCGGTGAGAAACCTATCGAGTACTTTTATTCAGATTAGCTTCATTGAAAAAGTATCGATGCCGAAATGTATCGAGGATCGATGATCGGGAATATCTTTAGCATGGTTAGAATGTTTTTCATGATATTTTTAGGATTTCCTTGATTCTGATAAGCACATCGAGCATCGACTATCGGCGATATCTTTTCTCTCTTTGTTAATCTTTATTCCCCTCGTCTTTTACCGATGTCGAAGGGGAATCATATATCGCCGATATCCTTATGCAAGACTTGTCTCAAAACAAAAAATTCCTTTTGCCGATAATGATGAATATCGACGCTCGACGAATGAGGTCTCCCAAGTGGTTATTTTCCTTCTTTGAATTCCTTTAGATGTTGAATCCGAGCACGCCAGGTGAAATGTTTCGATTGTTTGATTCTTTATTCAGGTTTTAAGGCCTTTTAATTCATGGGGTATCATAAGTTCAAACAAACCTGAATAGCTAATGAGGGTCATGAAAATAATCAAATATAAAACATTCCTGAAGATGAAGTCGAATCAGACAGTGCAAAGATCAAGTGGTACCCAAAAAGTAGAAAATTTGACATAGGATTTTTAGGGTGTATTGAGTGCTCAACAAATGACGATTTACTGGGTGAAAGAAGAATCTTTGTTCCTTTCTTGGGATCGGCTGATGCAAAAGTTGGTTAAGAACTTAGCTAGTTTTTTATCAAAGCCTCTTTTATCCTTGCGTTTGAAATTCCCTGGTTGGTGCATTTGGGCCTGCCTATGAGGTTTTCAACATTTATTCCACCTTTGTTTCCTGTAACCCTGACTCATGCTCCCTTTGAAAAGAGTCTAGAAAAACATTCAATGGCACTAGGCCTTTTAGTTACCCTTATTCACTTGCTACGGTGTTTCTTCGCTGCCAAGGAGCATCCATAGCCCTGACATAGAAACTTCGATGTCACAGACCTTGCTCTGCTGCCAACAAGCGTCCATAGCCCTGAAAGAGTTATCTTCATACCCTCTCCTACTGTGTGCTCATTTGATATAGTTGATTTTATTTTGGCAGAATGCCCTGAGCGAGTGGGAGAGGAGGACATTTGTTATTTGCATAATGAGATGGTTAAGGTGAAATTTTTCTAGCTCTGTCTCCGAGGTACATGTAGTCCTTTCCATCTTACCATCTTTCCCTTAAGGTTTTACTAGACCACCAGGCAGACACTTCATCACTTTTTCAAGGTTTCTCATTTACGCAGGTTAGGTAGAAGACCCCTCAAAGCATCCGTAGGTCCCCTAGCACTTAATGTGTTGTATGTGAGAGATGAGTTAGTAACATAGTTCATTATATCGCATGAATTAAGGTCAACCATTTTATTTCTAAACACAATCTTCAAAAGAGTATAATTACAAATAGAAAAAGACAAAACAAAAATGCATTCCACAATCAACCTATCTAAAACAAACACCGTGAAAACATAAACNTTTTTTTTTTTTTAAATGGAAATATTGTTTTATTGATTGGACATTCACTAAGAGGGTTTTAGGTTCCTTGCTTAGATTCTACAGATGATACGTGCCTACCCCAATCTTCTCGTCCACCTGGAAAGGTCTAAGCCATAGATTTTGAAACTTAGAATGTTTTCCTTTTCGTCTCATTTTCTCTATCCCATTTTAGGACTAAGTCTCCCACTTCAAAATTATTGTCTTTAGCCTTATGCTTATCAAACCACCTTTTCACTATCTATTGATGAGCTATGAGATTTTATTTTTCTTTCTCCCTTTCTTCTTCCAGCATGAGGAGGGTATCAATTATTTGTTGTATGACTGATGAGGGATGTCCTTTCGAATCCTAAGTGAGTTGAAGGGATGGAAGATATAGTCTATTTGAGAGAATGGCTTCATGTCCATATACTAGAAAGTATGGGGAATTCCCTATAGCTTGCTTGGGTGTAACTCTATCAGCCCATAAAGCATTGTGGAGTAAACTGTGCCAATTCCTTTGGTTCTCTGCAATTGTTTTCTTTAATATCCTTACTAGGTTCTTATTCGTTGATTATGCCACTTCATTACCCTGTGGATAGTAGTTTGCATAGTATCTAATTATGATTCCTTTATCTAGAGAAAACTTTGTTAATAAGGTGGAATAAAATTAAGTTGCATTATCAAAAACAAGGAGGGAAGGCACACCAAACCTTGTTATTAGTTGTTGTTCTATGAATTAGATCACCACCTTCTCGTTTACATGAGTCAGAGGGATGGCTTCTGCCCATTTAGTGAAATAATATGTGGCAGTTAGTATGTATCTATGTTGTTTTTAATAGCTCGGTGTAATTTGTCCTATGATATCTAACCCCCATTGCTCGAATGGCCCAGAAACAACCACCAGTTAGAGTAGGACAACTTCTCTATTCTCCCTCCCCGTGCTTATTTGACAAGTTTTATAGTTTCTAGAACATGTGTGAGCAACCTTGAACAAGGTAGGCCAATAATATCTAGCTCTCAGTATTTTATGAGAAGTGGTGTTTCCTACGAAATGTCCACCAACAGGACCATCATGGAGTTCCTTTAGAAATTTGTCTGTGTCTTCACATTGAATACATATTAAAAGTACTCTGTCATAATTAACACGGAAGAGCACCAAATTTATGAGGCGATATTCTACGGATCTTAACCTGAGGGCTCTCCTTTCCCTAGGGTTTAAGTTTTCTAGTGAAGTTCCATGATGGAGGAGATAAGTCAGTTTCTCGTACTAAGACTCATGCCCTGGGGAGATGTATGAAGCTTCACCACACCATAATGTCAATTCATTCTCCCATCTAGGGTCTTCATTTACTTGGTATTGGGATTCAATTTCTAGTTTTCATAACCCTTTTCCTTTAACCATTTTAGTAGGTTTTATATCTAGATCAAATTCTTGGACTATTTCCATCCAGTTTCCTTTTCTTTCCCCCATCTCTTGTTGAGTAAATAAGGATCGGACTGCAGGGTGAGGAACGATGATTTTGGTATGGTTCTTAAGGATGTAAGTTCTGAAGTGTTTTACTGTCTTGTATACCGCATAATCCTGCTTGTCTATAGAAGGGTAATTTATCTTGGCCCCTTGGAGATTATTTCTCATGAATGATACCGGTGCCTGGTTACTATCATCATCCTTCCGAGTCAATATTGCAGCTAGTGATTGGTTGGAGGCAAAATTGTAGAGAAAGAAATCTTTGCTGAAGTCGGGACTTCGTAACATTGGAGATTGAGATATTGCAGTCTTAATATTGTTGAAAACCATCTTTCTTTCATCATCCCACTTAAATTCAACATCTTTACGAATAATTTTTTGTAAAGGTTTGATAGTTTCGGTGAAATTAGGGGTGAATTTCCTCACAAAAAGGATTTTTTCGAAGAATGATTGCATAGCCCTTTTGTTGTGAGATAATGGAAGCTAAGTTATGGCCTTAATCCTTTCTAGGTCTATGAGAATACATGCTTGGGATATAATTTTCCCTAACAACTTACCTTCCTCGACACCAAAAATAGTTTTCATAGGGTTAACGATATATCGTATTTCCTACACCTTTCGAAAATATGGGTTAAATGTTGGATGTGATATTCTATGTTCTTTGAATACACAGTCACGTCATCCAAATAGACTACTACACACTTGTTGATTAGCCCCCAAATGCTACATCCATGGCCCTTTGGAAGGTCGCTCCTACTTTGATTAACCCACAGGGCATGTATTTATAAGCGAAGGTTCCCCACTTGGTTCAGAAGGTAGTTTTCAAGTGTTATTCTTATGAAACTATAACCTAGTTGTAACTTGAGAAACCATCTAGCAGGGAGAAAATCTCAGAGCCTGACACAGTCTGCAAAAGTTGCTCCATGGGTGGGACTGGGTAGTTGTCCTTTTCTGAAGCTTCGTTGAGGTTTTTGAAAGCTACGCATAGGTGGATCTCCCCATAATTGTTCCTCACAAGGACCAAATTTTCTACCCAGGAAGAGTGTCTAACCTGAAAGGTGATTTTGGCATCTAACAGTTTCTTTAATGCTTAACACATGAGGGGTTCTAGGGATGGGTGGTACTTCCAGACCTTCTGTTGGAAGGGTTTCACTTCAGTTTTTAATGGGATAGTGTATTGGATGATACAGGTATTATAAGTTTTTAGATATCGGTAGGACCAAGGAAAAACAACTTGATATTGTATGAAAAGTTTGAGATAGTCCTTCCTTTCCTCTTTAGATACTGTCTTTCATAGATTTATATTCTTGGGGTTTTTCGAGGTTCCTATATTTATAATTTCATGCATGGGATAGGAACTCCCGATCTTTGTGTTGGTTGAGCCTTTGAACCTTTCTCTTAAGTCAAACAAGTTTTCTAAATTAGGTATTTTGTGAGATTTTGATTTGTTAGTCGGTTGATCTGTATGAGGATCAGTTTCTACTAATTTCTTTTGGAATACTTCATCGTCAATAGCCAAGTCTTTAAAATTATCCTAATTGGTTGAAACGTTTATGATCTATTCATCTCCTTCAAAGACCTTACAATAAGAAATATTGTTGGGCACCGACGGTTTGTAGAGTATCTCCATAGTGAACCGAGAGGATTCATAATCTTATAGAGGTGATAGCCTTGAGGCAATGGTGGCCAGGGAATCAACAAGAATGTTCTTTGTTTTGGGGATCATTGTAATGTTCAAGGATTCAAAATGCTCTATTATCCTGTGCACTTCTTGTTGGTAATTATCTATGTGGGAGAGTTGCAATGTATAGTATTCCTTACTTGTCTAACGATGATTTTAGAATCTCAAAAAACCTTCAATTCTTTGTCTCTTAAGTCTGTGGCTTTCTTTAGCCCTTGTACTAGGGCTTCATACTCAGTGGTGTTGTTCATGCATTCAAATTCTAGTCTACAAGATAGGAAACATCGTTTACATTTTGGATCAATGAGGATGCACCTTACCCATGACCCTTCTTGTGATTTAGATCCATCAAAGTATAAGGTCCAAACTTGTGGGTGAAACCTATCATCTTCCCCTTTTTATCACTTTCCTCCGCTTCTGTCGTTTGTTCCGTGATTTCTAATGCAGGTTCCTGGCAAAAGAGGGTTTCCTCTGCCACCGTCGGTAATTTTTCTTCAAAAATAATTTTGGAGTTTTTAGTAAGAGGAACATCAAATGAGAGGGGGGAGAAATTCTCGAAATTGGAGTCACTGGAATAATTGCCTAGCACGAGAAAATATGTCAATGAGGGTTCATTTAGGGTTTCTAAGTAAGTGACAATATGTTTTAGATATCTTTCCCTATCGATCCTGATCATATTCGTGTGTCTCTTTAATGGTAGCCAAAGGTGAGCCCAGTGGGTACTAAAGTATCCGTTTAATTTATCAGACCAATCTCGACTTAATAACAATCCATAAGCTTCTGGGATATCTACTACGTGATGTCAATTACTTGCACAAATTTAGGGTGTGTCGCTATTATGATCATCACATATCTGAGATCTCCCATAACCTTCACCTGGGTTATGTCTAGTTGTATAACATGCTTATTTCTTTTGATAGGGACTGCATTTATTTTTTTGCAAATAGACAATGGCATAACATTGGAGGATGTTTTGGAGTCAACCAAACAATTTTGGAGGTTTATGTTGAAGACTTCAAATGTCAAAAGGAACAGTGGGACAAAAGGTTTTCCCTTCTTATCTTCAGAGGAGGTTTTCATAGTTGGTTTATTCCTTAGATCCGTGGGAGTTAGATTTTCTCCTTGGTCAGTGTTTGTTGTAGGATTTTATACCGATTTGAATGCTTGTAATAGGAAGTCCTTTTGCTGAGGGATTCTACATATGTCCATGACCGATATGTTTTCTTTCAACTTTTACAAGTCTTCCACTATGTTGTAGTCTATCTTGGGTGATTCTCATGTATGGATGTTTATAGATTTTCTTCGGGGAACAAAAGGTGCTTTCGGCTGATCCGGAGCTAGTCTTCCTCCCGAAGTTGAGGCAGTAGTAGGATCATTTGAGATAGGTTGACCCCTACTTCGTGCTTGTACAACCAAAACCTTTGCGGGTGGTTATTGAACCTAAAATAGGTCATCAGAGGGAATGGGTAGGTCAGGATCTCATATCAGCATGGATGTTTCTTTTGGTGGCTCAACTTCTTCCTTATCAACAACATTCATAACTGAGCCACTTGATTGTTCAGTTAAGGAAGCTTCATCTAGAAACTGGTTGGCCATCAAATTCATGGCATGCACCCATTGAGAATGTAAATTCTAACCTTGTACAATGTCTACTGTAAACAAATATTAGAAAAGAATAGAAAAGGTACAATGGCCAATACAAACATTACACAGAGATTTTTCCCCTGGAAACTCAAACCAGGAAAACCAACATATATTATATTCATTCATTGTGTTACATTGTTTACAATACAATATACATATAGGATCCAATGACATCCAAAACCCTAACCCAATGACCTGGATTAGTCCAAAACCCTAATTCCTTAACCAGAAATAGAAAACCATTGAAAAAAACCATGTGCCGAAAAAACCACCTAAATACATGACATGTTTCTCAAGGTAGGTGTCACATTTCTCAAGGCAAAAAAAAAAATTTCGGGGGCGCTTCCCCCTTGCACCCCCCCTGCATGCCTGGTGCATACGCTCACACCCTACTACTCATGCAAATAATATAACACATACCCAACATTCTCCCACTTGTTGTTTTCTTTGCATACAGGGGGTTACAGGGTTACATAGTCAAAAATCCAGGGCAGGAATGCCCATGGATCCTCTACACCAAGAGAACTTCTCAATTCTCACAGATTTTGTTAATGAGTCTACAACATTCTTCAATGTGTCCACCTTCATCAGTGATACATTATTTTCTTCAATCATGTCTCTCACAAAGTGATATTGAACATCAATGTGCTTTGTCTTTGAATGATAAGCAGGGTTCTTCGCCAGAAAAATTGCACTCTGACTGTCATACTCTATCCTTACAGCTTGTTGTACCAACCCAATACCTGAACACAATCTTTGTAACCATACTTCTCCCTTACTTGCATGAGTGGCTTCCATGTATTCAGATTCTGTAGTTGAAAGTGCCACTACAACCTGTCTTTTGCTCATCCAACTTATTGCTCCTCCAAACAGGTTAAACACATACCCGCTTGTAGATCTCCTACGATCCAAATCTCCATATCAGTGTCCATCCACAAAGCCATGTACATAGACCACTCTTTCCAATCCTGGTCTTCCTTCGTAGCACAATCCATAGCTAGCAGTGCCACACAAATACCTGAAAACCCTTTTTACTGTTGTCCAATGCTCCTTCCCTGGTTTTGACATATACCTACTCAAAACTCCCATTGCATGTGCAATGTCTGGTCTAGTACAGACCATTGAATACATCAAACTACCAAATTCACTCGCATATGGAACATGAGACATGTCCTCCTCTTCTTCATGTGTCTTGGGACACTGATCCGCAGATAACTTTACACCAACATGAATAGGAACGTTGACCGGCTTACATTCCTTCATATTAAATCTTTGCAATGTTGTCTCAACATATTTTCTCTGATTTAACCAGAGTTTCCTCTTTTTTAGATCTCTTTTAATTTCCACGCCCAAAATGAAATTTGAAGCACCAAGATCCTTCATGTCGAATTTAGAGGACAATTGATTTTTCACATCTTGGATAATCTCCTTGTTGTTTCCTATCAGCAACATGTCATCCACATACAAGACCAAATAAATCAAATGATCACCAATTAATTTAGAATACACATAGTGATCCTCTTTGCTTCTTGGGAAGCCAAGCCCCAGCATATAAGTATCAAATTTTTGATACCACATCCTTAGTGATTGTTTTAAACCATACAGAGACTTTTTCAGCTTGCATACCAGCTCCTTCTTTCCTTTCATAGCATAACCTTCTGGTTTCTTCATAAAGATTTCTTCTTCCAGATCCCCATGCAGGAATGCTATCTTCACATCCATTTGTTCTACTTCAAAATCAAATGCAGTAGCAACAGATAAAAGAAATCTTATAGAGGTTAACTTGGCAACAGGAGAAAAATCTCACCAAAATCAATTCCCTCAACCTGGGAATAACCCTTTGCTACTAACCGAGCTTTGTATTTCTCCACTTTTCCTTCTGCATTTAACTTCTTTTTGAATACCCATTTGCAGCCAATGGGATTTCTTCCAGTTGGAAACTCCACTAGATCCCAAGCCTCATTATTATCCAAAGATGCCATTTCTTCTTCCATGGCCCTTTTCCAGAGATTTCCATCCTCTGAATCTACTACCTCCCTGACAGTTCTAGGATCATCATCAGTAATAGACAAAGCAAAATTTGAACAAAAATCAGATGGACTATACCTTTCTGGTAGACTTCTTTCTCGATCTGATCTCCCCAATACTGGAGTATGAGGATCTTGTTCTTCTGATTCATGTTCTTCTATAGAGTTTTCTTCATCATCCTTTAAATCAAACTCTATCTTCTCTGGTTCTTCCTTACTTGGTAGGACTTCCTGTTTAACAAGATCCTTCATTTCTCTAAATACCACATCTCAGCTATACACTATCTTCTTAGTTTCTAGGTTCCAAAGCTTATAACCTTTGAGACCATCTTTATATCCAATAAAGATACATTTTTCAGCCTTCTTATCCAACTTACTCTTGTTTTCCTTTGGAACATGAACATATGCATCATAGCCAAATACCTTAAGATGTGTGAGAGAAGGTTCCTTACCAGTCCATACCTCTTGTGGAGTCTTTTCGCCCAACATTGATGAGGGTGATCTATTGACCAGATAACATGCAGTACCCACTGCCTCTGCCCATAATTCTTGCCCTAACTTGACACCACTCAGCATGCACCTTGCTTTTTCCATCAGCGTCATGTTCATCCTTTTTTCAACTCCATTATGTTGAGGTGTATATGGAGTAGTATTCTACCTTGCTATACCACACTTCTTACATAATTCTTCAAATTCATTCTCGAAGAACTCTCTGCCATTATTTGTTCTCAACACCTTAATTATTTTCTCTGTTTGATTCTGAACAAGAGCCTTAAACTCTTTAAACCTGTCAAATACTTCATATTTCTTCCTAAGGAAATATATCCAAGTTTTCATCGAGAAGTCATCAATAAATGAGACATAGTACACAGATTTTCCCAATGATGGGACCGACACAGGTCCAAAAACATCACTGTGAACTAGTTCTAAAACTCCTTCTACCCTCGTTGCACCAGAGGGGAATATTACCCGATTCTGCTTCCCATATAGACAATGTTCACAGAAATCAAAATCCAGAGAGAAGTTAGAAATACCTTCAACCATACCTTTACCGTGTAGTAGTCGAAAACCCTTCTCTCCGATATTCCCCAGTCTTTGATGCCACAACATAACCTTTTCTCCAGAGACTGTAGGAGTTCTTTCTTCTTCAACTCCAATATCATGAACAATGGAGCTATTACACCCATCACTAATAGTGAATCCTAGTAGCTTATATAGAGTTCCAAACCGAAATCCCTTCATAAACACCATTGCTCCTTGAACCATCCTGCAAGTTCCCTTTTCAAAAAATGTTTTTACCCCTGCATCTTCCATTTTTCTTATAGAAATCAAATTTCTGGCCATACCTGGGTTGTGTAGAGAAACAAGCAGTGTTCTAATCCTTCCATCTATGAGTCTCAACTTGACCCTTCCTCTTCCTATGATTCTGGTTGTCGAATCATTACCTAAGAAAACATTACTTCCATCATACTTTTCATATCTGCAGAACCACTCCCTGAGGGGAGTCACATGAAAGGATGCACCAGATTCAATCAACCAGGCCTCATGATCTACATGTGTGCTTGAAGAGGCCAAGTACACATCCCCTCCTTCTTCCTTGGAGGTCTTTTCTTCTATAGAAGAAGATTATTCATATCCCTTCTTTTTCTCAACTTTGGATCTACACTACTTCTTGTACTGCCCTTCTTTTCCACACCTCCAACATACCCTTACAAACTTTCCAGGAGATTTAGATCTACCCTTAGACTTAGATCTCCCACTTGATAAATTAGATCTATTTCTTTTCTGGGAACGTCCTCCTGCAAATAATGCGTCTGTGCCATGTCCTTTCATATTCTTTCGTCTCATCTCCTCTGACAACAAGGATGAGACAACTTCTTCAAACTTCAAAGAATTTGTATTACTACCTATGGCCACAACCAAACTATCCCACGAGTCTCGTAAAGAACACAACAAACTGATACATTTATCTTCATATGAAATTTTAATCTCAACAGATACTAACTAACTTACCACAGTATTGAAGGCGTTCAAATGCTTTTCCACTGAGTCTCCATCTCTCATCCTCAAGTTATACAACTTCTTTCTCAGGAATAGTTTATTTACCAGGGACTTAGACTGATACAACTTCCCCAACTTTTCCCATAAATTCTTGGTTGTAGCTTCCTCTGACACATTCAGTAATACTGAATCGGAGAGACACAGTCGAATTGTGTTCTTTCCCTTCCAATCCATATTTTTCCAGTCATCTGCAGAAGTTCTTGTAGGTGCAGTACCTGTATCTACCATGATCCAATGATCTCTTTCCACCAAAATATCTTCCATCTTGAGCTTCCACAGATCAAATATTTTCCCATTAAACTTATCGATCTCCATCTTCGAAATGCTTGCCATTTATTTTCACCTGAAAAACAATACCATAGATCTCCCACTGTAACAAGGCTTATCACAGTCCCGATCCAAACCCTTGACCACAAAGGCGTCCCCCTGAAGCCAATAAAGCTCTGATACAAAATGTAAATTCTAACCTTGTACAATGTCTACTGTAAACAAATATTCAAAAATAACAGAAAAGATACAATGGCAAATACAAACATTACACAAAGATTTTTCCCCTGGAAACCCAAACTGGGAAAACCAACATATATTATATTCATTCATTGTGTTACATTGTTTACAATACAATATACATATAGAAGCCAGCGGCATCCAAAACCCCAACCCAATGACCTGGATAAGTCAAAAACCCTAATTCCTTAACCGGAAATAGAAAACCATCGACAAAAACCATGTGCCAAAAAAACCACCTAAATACATGACATGTTTCCCAAGGTAGGTAAATAACACATATAGGTGACACTACTACTCGTGCAAAGAATATAACACATACCCAACAGAGAACAGTCTCTTTAAGAGTGTTTCTCTTGATGATAGGTACATAAAGAGTCGGAAGATATGTTTCCTAGATCGATGTTTAAGTTTGCTGGGGGAGGTTCAATTGCTTTGAACAATGGATTCATTTTGAAAAAATGTTTATAGGGCCTCTGACCTTGGTTTACTTCCTCTGCACTTATTTTCATGTCTATGATCTCGTTTGACAACTTCTTGACCATGCATTGTAGTTATTCTATGTCCCCATTTCCCTTTTCAGGGCCTTTCTCTGTTTGTTTTCCCGGGGGATTGGTCAACAATAGTCCTCTCCTGGGAGGAGGTTGAACTTATTTCTTCACTAATGAGACCTAGCCTTCTTTACATCCCTTCATTTGAAATTCTGTCATTTTGGCTCCTTCAAAATTCTCAACTAAATTTGGTTTGGCAACCCTTTTCATAAACATTGAAATAGAAGCTAGGAGAGCATTAGCGTATACTTCGATTTTCAACTCCTAAGTAGGTTTAGCTTCAGGTTGGAATTTGTTTAATATAGTGGTAAATATTTGATTGAAGTATTTAACCCTCTCCTTTGAACTCATGGTGGTAGTGAACAACTCAGCCATCAAAGCTCATGTAGTGGTTTCTGCAAATTTATCTAGAAAATCCTTTTGAAACTTCGTCCAACTAGTTATGGATCCTACAGGTAAGTTAAAATACCACATGGAGCAAATTTTTTTGAAAGTGTAGGGGAATATCCTACATACTACATATTCATGTTGGACATTCATCAGTCTGATAGCTAGTATGATATTTTTTATATGGTCTTCAGGAAATCCTGAGGTTTCAGGGTCAAATTTAGGGAGTAACTTCTCTGGATGTCGGGGAAGGTTATGTACTCCTCCAGGGATGGCCAAAGCATATCTGGCCAACCAAGGTTAATTTTTATGAGGTGGGTTTCCCCTTTCTTCATTATGGTCATTGTTTTCTTCCATGTCTTCAGATCCTGAAACTGAGCATTCTGAGTTAAACCCTTCATCTTCCAAAAAATAGTCGAGCTCAGAGAAGTTGTCGACTAGCATTTCAACGATTAGATTAAGAGGATGTTTGATTTTGGTGAGGGGGGAATCTATCATGTCTTCTACTATGTGAACAAAAACCTGGTCGTGGGACTCGACCACTAGTCTGCTTATTTGTTTTCTTCGAGGAAGTAACGGAGCTAAGGGAAACACACCGATTTGTCGGGCGTAAGATCTTATGATTCTTCTAAATTGGTTTAATTCCTCATGAGGAAGAGCGTAAGGTATATCAAGGAATATATGTTCTCCCTCTTTTTGGGGTGAGTTTCTTGTTTCAGGAGTACTCAGTGTGTGTGGGTTGTCTTGGGAATGACTAGCCATGCATGTGTGTTGTTTTGAATCTACAAGCTGTGTGAAAGATCTTATAAAAAATATTGTTAGCCATTCATTCTTCAGGCCATCCTTCTAGTGCCAATTATGTTGAGGGGTCCTAAATCCATTTAACTCAACAACAAGAACCAAACCCGCCACTGAGGCCCAATTAGACTCTGCAACGTTTAATAGTGGAATGGTTCTCCAGATCATGCGATCCGACCAAATAATTGATGGGATTTATGTTTTCTAGTGAAAGATTCTCCTTCAGTTCATACTTTCTCTTTTTTGTATTTTCTCTTATAGGTGGGACCGATACAAGATAAAAGTCGATATAAAGTAACTGGGTAACAAGGTGGGAAAAATTAACTACTGGAGAAGGTTGAGCTTAGGATAACCCTTTCACTCTAGCATGCATATAATGATTCCCTACCATAGGCCTAGTACAAATACATTAACCTGTTGGTGTTCCAATTATTGACTGAGACACAATTTATCAGAATAAAACGGGGATGATTTTAGGGGCTAAATTTCTCTCATGGGATAATTTTCTATGGTTTTTCCCAAAAAAAGATTCGCTATTCTAAAAATGATTCGCCCAAATTCTATAGGATAAAATTATTTTACCTTAAAAATCGCCAAAATTTTATACAAACTATATAAAATCCTTAGAAATTTGAATATTTTTACAAAAAAAATTGCCAAACATTTATAGTTGGCATATTAAGGATTACTAATATTCGCCAAGGTTTCTACATTTTAAAATAAATTTCCATCCTTAAAATCATCCCTAGAAGAAAACATGGATGCGATAAATGATGGCAATAAAAATAGTTTCCTTAACTCTAATCATCAATCACATATTAACACAACGATTTACTTTTCATCATTAAAGACAAGAATTGTGAAAAACATTGAATTAGATAACTTATCAACATATTTAGAAGTTCTTACTTGTTATAACATTCATTCATGACATGAAATCAGAAATAATTTTTCTCCTCATCCAATAATACACACTTTAAATGAAAAACACAAACTTGTCTTTGGTCCTAAACAATACTTCTCGATTAAGGCAGCTCCGAAATAGTTCTTTACAAATCCAAAAATGAGGGTCTTTGCAACAACCATTGACCATTTTCTAATCAGGTCGATCCTCCTATTTATAACATACTATTAACTAAAAATAACTATTAAAGTGTAGCTAAGTAAAAAAAAAACTCGCCACATGGTGCTTTCTTCTAACAGTATTCAAAGAGTCATCAAATGATCTCATTTGAGTGGATGAATCTTCTCGTACTCCGACAACTTGACAAAGAGATCCTAAAATGTGTTGGCATATGGGAATCTATGTTATTCTATTGGGGTTGAAAGGATCTCTCTTATCTCTATTGCTCGCGCCCGATACTTGACTATTCAGGCACTTAACTACTGCAACATGGCTCGAGATTTGATCAGGTCCTCCATGAACTGTTGCACTTTTCCTGGCACCATGTCTTCCACCTTTGCTATTTCTATAGCCCATGATGAGTCTTGTTCTGCATGTGATTTGACTATGTCACGCAATTCGACAAAGTCATCGGGTGTGTCGAATTTGGGGAGGCCAATGTCTCTCATTTCCTGGTTGATCTTTATCCAACTCTTCTCGCACTCGGCCCATTTCTCTTGTATTTACCAATGAGTTCCTTGAGCCATTTTAACTCAATATTCGACTGATTTACTTATGCAGTCAATGTTTCTTTCCCTTAGCACCTGGATGCCATGCTCTTTGACGTCTCAGCCCTGTTGCACCATGCTGATATAGTCGATCCTTTCCATGGCTTGGTGTGCTTTCTCATACCACCTCTCAATATCCCTGCATGTCGCTAGTTCCATGAGGGTGTATTCTTGAAGCTCGGCTATCCTTGCAGTGAATATGTGTTGTTCATATGTAAATTTGTTGTGGGCCTCCTAGAATTCTCTCCTTAGGAACACTGCGGCCTGTGTGGTGTCCTGGTAATATCTTGCCAAGTGGTGCAAATTTTTCAATTCCTTTAGAGTAGTGGCCAACTCCTCTTCATCCCTTTTTTCTCTGTCTAGGTTGGCATTTGTGATTTCCATCCCTATGCCTATAAGTTCGGGTGTCTTGGAATGATTTGTGTTGATAATTTTTTCCTCTACATGATATATTTCCTTTTTTGGTCATAGGAGATAGAATGTATGTCAGCAAATTCATCCATGGGTTTGGGGATTTGTTGATCTCCCCAAGTGAGCATATTTCCCATGCTCCCGATGGTGTATATGTGTTCAAGACTGGGTTCTTGAACCTCCTCCATGTGTTCCGAAGGTTTGGATTTTGTTTTTTTCTCAGCGAGAGGTTGAGTATCGATTGAAATTGTGGAATCAGGGGCAGGCTCGGTACTTACTTGATAATCGATCGTTGAGACGTTGATTTCCTACTACGGAGCTTCTTCCTTTTGTTCGGCCAACCCTGGCTCGTCCATCATACTATCCTTTTGATTTCCTGGTACATCGAGTATTTCAGTGTCTAAGACACTTTTGACCTCCTAGTCATTTTGTGAAGGGATTTGAATTTGAGTGTTGGGATCTGGGGAAGATGCCTTCTCAGGATTACTTTCCTCTGTGATCTATATAGGAGTCACCAGGGATACCTCCAGACATTCTTCATCATCATAGATGTTTATCAATTCGCAGAGGGGGTTTGGTGCACTTTCTTTCTCTGATGTTCTTACTATTTGTGGTTGAACTGAAACATCCCTCGATGATCTGGCCTGTGGAGTTGTAACTTTAGGTTTATCTAACTCGATGATTTCATCAATTTCTATTATCTCAGGGCCGCTTGGACCTACCCAACCTTCATCTAGGTTGTCAATAGGGGCCCCTATCATTCCTATGAGGCCTGGGTCATCTTCCAACTGATCACTTACTCGCTTCTCTTGTTCTATCATGAGAAATACCCTTTCCCTTGAATCTTGTGTCATAGGGAATCCTCTATCCTGCATCGGGGCGACCAGGGGAATCTTTGTTGCTTTTGCTGCTCTGATTTCTTCTCTGGCTCTGCGGGCCTCTTGAGCTGATTTCTTTATGGTCGTTGCATGTTCGTCTAGAATCATGGCCCTGAACCTAGTCATTTTGGGGTTGACCATCCTTACTACCACCTTGTCTTAGTCCTAGGCATTTTCCATGAAGACTTCATCTTCAAATTTATCGTGGGTGTACGACCAATAGGACGATACTTGTGAAGCGTGTTGCAAGACCAGGCCCTTTGGATCATGCTTGTGGAATAATTTTTTCTGGAACCTGAACTTGAGTTGGCTCAACGCTTCTTGTTTGGCTCGAGCTATGTCTTTAACGAAGTAGAAACCTACATGGAAACCATAGGGAATGAATGCTCGCTTCTTGTTGTATCCTTGCAATATGGTTTGATAGCATATCTCTCTTACTGCAAGTTGGTCTGAGACATGAACTGGTAATATATGTGGTGCTCGAGTGGCCATTAACACCCTGATGTAGGTGTCGCGCTCGTCCAGGTACTAGTGGCCTGATTTGGAAATCATTTTCTTTGCCGCAACCAATAATCTAGGGAAATCTTTCTTAAAAACAATGAAATAAATTTGTGCGATGAATTTTATACCTGCTCTCTCATAACACACTGAAATAGACATGGATCATGAGCTTTGTGACATGCCATCTCAGTTTCATGTCAGCGAAGACGTTTCTGTAGCACAAGACATTAATAAGATATGAAGCCATGTAGAAAGTCGATGTCTCTCCTTCCTTAGGTGTCTAAGCCTATTGTATACATATGCTCAGTTGTTTAGAAATGATCACTCCCTAGTTGAAACTACTCCTATAGATTTCCACTGTATAAGATAAGGTCATCCATGCCTCTGAAAATCTAGAGTAGTCCTTCTCTGATCAGGGGATCAAATTTTGCTCAATTTTCAAAGTGCTCGGAATGCGACGAAAACAATGTCATTGCGTCCATATCGTCTTCCTGATTTAGGCAGTATATTTACTTTCACAAACAGAGTCCGTATGGAAGAGATATCGCGATCTGTCTGCCAAGACAAACAGGCAAAATTTTGGGATGCTGACTGTACCTGTCCGTACAGTCCGTACGATGACATGGCAGGACCGTACAACTGTACGATGATGACATGGAAATTGTTGGTTGGATGGTTACTGGCGAATCGTGTGTTGACACGTGTCTCGTTGGCAACGAATGGTATGAGGGCACGTGGCCTAATGCTTGGGCGCCACGTGTCCCTCGTTGGTTGGTTTATAATTTCTATGTAAAAATAATGGAGTCCATGGGGTTCGACCCCTGGACCTCTCCTTCACATAATGTCTTTACAATTTCCGCTAACCGTTATGCCAACCTTTGTTTCTTGTTTCATATGCCAACTCGCATATATTTAAAGTTGTGTGTTGTTGTAATTGGAAAGGGGGGCGGGTCGGGGCTTAGCCCCGACCCATGGTTATTTGCATTACATGTGATCGGGCTCCGACCGTTGGCGCGTGGTTTCACACCACATAATATGGCGTGGATTCATATATATAAACCAAAGTTTTGTGTTAATGTATATATATGGTGCGCGCATATGTATATGCTATGGTTTGTACATTGAAATAAACATGCGCGCGGGGTTTAAACTCTAACCAATGGTTAATACGTATACCCTGTGGTTTGACCAATGGCGCATAAGTTATACAACGAACTTAACCACTTTTTAAAAGCGAGCGGTCCTATGGCGCCATGTGCCCAAGTGCTGAGGCGGTTAGGGGCTGGCGCACCCTTAACCGTCCTACGGTTTGTACCGGTGCGCGGTTATGCACGGGGCTAACTTTTTACGCTTAAATAAGTGTGTGAGCCAGGTTTGAAGAACAAGGGTGCAATTTGTAGAACCAGAGACAGCAAAGTTGAAGAGGGAGACTTCAAGGAGGCTAACTTCTTCATTTTTCGATCGTTTCAGGTGCCGAAAGAGCCCAGACAGGGGTTTTGGGATGCTGAGAAGCCATTGGAGCATCGGTTTGTCATTTTGAGCATTGTAAGGCATGTTTTTTATCACTTTGAGCAATTTAATAATAATGATCCATTGGAAGCTGGACCAAGAGATGTAGCCCGGAGAGGGGTGAACTCCTTTATCAAGTTGTTGTGTTTATGTGCTGATGTTCAATGTTTATGCTGTTGTCTATGTGTATTTTGCATAAGTAATCCTTAATTTATGCGTTGCAAATTGATCCTGTTGCTTTAAACACATAACATTTCACTTGCAATAATTATTCAAGTTTTTCAAGTCTTCTTCATTTTTAGATCAAGTTGGTATCAGAGCACCGGTTTTGAAGACTTGATTGTTTGCAAGTTTTGTTTCTGATGCTCACAAGGTTGAAACCCACAAGAGGAGAAGGTCAACTTGTGGAGCCAAGTTCTTATCCGATGAGGAGGAAGCAGTTTCATTCACCACAAGTTGCAGAGAGACATTCACCAAGCATGGCACATGCAGAAGATCATGAATGTGTTCCATATGAAGAAGCAGACTTCAGGAAGACTATCATACAGATGAGAGATATGATGAAAGTCATAATGGAATGGACCATGATGTCATAGGGTGAAGGCTCTAACCCTTCAATGCATAAGGGAGGCAGTGGTGACA
Organism: Picea engelmannii; assembly: GCA_009831015.1. Lineage (NCBI taxonomy): Eukaryota > Viridiplantae > Streptophyta > Pinopsida > Pinales > Pinaceae > Picea > Picea engelmannii. Next base: position 461,867 of record ML783819.1, on the reverse strand, counting down.
AGACTCCATGCAGAGATGGAGGGAATGGTGCTTCTCCACCACCCTCTCCTCCTCCATCATCATCTTCTTCTTCTTCTTCATCAAGTTCGAAACATCTTCCCAATGGGCATGGTAAAACTCCTTCACAAATTCCTTCATTAAAGCTTGATATAAAATTTGAGTTGCCACTTTATAATGGAGAAGTTAACGCTGAAAAGTTAGATAACTGGATACGTCAAATTGA
>ML783819.1:434839-457506 GCA_009831015.1 Picea engelmannii | reverse complement strand
GAGATAGTCTTTTGGAGGTCCAAAAGCTTCCCAATGGGGAGGTGTGATCAGGGGATCAAATTTTGCTCAATTTTCAAAGTGCTCGAAATGCGACGAAAATAGTGTCATTGCGTCCGTCTCATCTTCCTAATTCCGACGGTATATTTACTTTCGCAAATGGAGTCCGTATGGAGGAGATATCGCGATCTGTCCGCCAAGCCAAACAGGCAAAATTTTGGGATGCTGACTGTACTTGTCCGTACAGTCCGTACAGTGACGTGGTAGGACCGTACGACCGTACGATGATGACATGGCAATTGTTGGTTGGATGGTTGCTGGTGAATCGGGTGTTGACACATGTCTCGTTGGCAGCAAATGGTATGAGGGCACGTGGCCCAATGCTTGGGTGCCACGTGTCCCTCGTTGGTTGGTTTATAATTGCTATGTAAAAATAATGGAGTCCACGGGGTTCGACCCCCGGACCTCTCCTTCACATAATGTCTTTACAATTTCCGCTAACCGTTATGGCAACCTTTGTTTCTTGTTTCATATGCCAACTCGCATATATTTAAAGTTGTGTGTTGTTGTAATTGGAAAGGGGGGCGGGTCGGGGCTTAGCCCCGACCCATGGTTATTTTCATTACATTTGACCGGGCTCCGACCGTTGGCGCGTGGTTTCACACCACATAATATGGCGCAGATTCATATATATAAACCAAAGTTTTGTGTTAATGTATATATATGATGCGTGCATATGTATATGCTATGGTTTGTACATTGAAATAAACATGCGCGCGGGGTTTAAACTCTAAAAAATGGTTAATACGTATACCCTGTGGTTTGACCAATGGCGCGGAAGTTATACAACAAACTTAACCACTTTTTAAAAGCGTGCGGTCCTATGGCACCATGTGCCCAAGTGCCGAGGCGGTTAGGGGCTGGCGCGCCCTTAACCGTCCTACGGTTTGTACAGGTGCGCAGTTATGCACAGGACTAAGTTTTTACGCTTAAATAAGCGTGTGAGCCAGGTTTGAAGAACAAGGGTGCGATTTGTAGAACCAGAGACAACAAAGTTAAAGAGGGAGACTTCGAGGAGGCTAACTTCTTCATTTTTCGACCGTTTCAGGTGCCGAAAGAGCCCAGACAGGGGTTTTGGGATGCTGAGAATCCATTGGAGCAGTCGGTTTGTCATTTTGAGCATTGTAAGGCCTGTTTTTGAGCACTTTGAGCAATTTAATAATAATGATCCATTGGAAGCTGGACCAAGAGATGTAGCCCGGAGAGGGGTGAACTCCTTTATCAAGTTGTTGTGTTTATGTGCTGATGTTCAATGTTTATGCTGCTGTCTATGTGTATTTCGCATAAGTAATCCTTAATTTATGTGTTGCAAATTGATCCTGTTGCTTTAAACACATAACATTTCACTTGCAATAATTATTCAAGTTTTTCAAGTCTTCTTCATTTTTAGATCATTCTCTCCATATAATGAGCAGATGAGAGCTATTAAATATATGTATGTCTCTCTTAAGTTGGTCGTCTGGTACCAACCAGTGCTCCAGTTGGTGTATTTCGTATCTATCCTCCAACATGAGGCCATCAGTCGGCTGGTGTCATGGTGCTCATATAATTTCATGACGAAATATGTATTTATGCGCTCCTCAGGGTCTTGGAGTTTGTAGCATTTCTGGACCTCTAACGATAAGAACACTCCGACACACCCACTAGTTTCATCGTTGATCAAACATTTCTGGGCATCTGTGTGGTCGATGAGCCATTTCCGGAGTTCAATACAGGGAAAGACAGGGGTTCCGCTAGCCACCATGTGCAGGTACGACCGTTGGATGTTCAGGAACACTTCATCGCTGAGTGCCCTTACATATGGTTCACTGTGTGGGATGTAGTGGTGGTATTGCTCCCGGATGATTTTTTTAAAGAGTTCTCCCCACTGTGGGAGCACCATATTGGACCCCGTAGTTTCCCCTGTATCTCCAAAGGTTGGAGGCTGAATAAAAGCCTTCTTCGTTGTTGTTTTGATGACAGGCTCCGATCTCGGACTGTATTCCAATTGTTTTATGACCCCTGGAGAGGAGCCTTCACCTTCCTCTGGTTATTTCAACTTTGGTGCCCTCGATGATCATCTGGTGGTTGGATTTCTTGGCGGCATTGTTCCTGCAACTTAAAATAAAATTTTATATACTATGTAAAGAACAAAACCAGATAAAAAATATATGAATTGTAACCATGTAAAATCAACATACTTGGATACATACTTGTAAATCTTGCTAAACCTAGTTATTTTGATACTCACGGGACCTCTGCATCTTTCAAATTACTTGTATTTCTTCTTTGAATGCTCTGGATTTCCTTGTGTGTAGAATGATTTCATTTACAATGGTTCAAGAGAATTTAAACCAGGGAAAAACTTACCGTGTTGCATCAGCCATTAAATTCGAGTGATGAGTGAAAATTAAACAAATATGTCATTGAATCTCTGCAACTTAATTCCACGCGAGTTGACGGTGAAGGCGTGGGGGTGATCTGGTCTATCAGTGGTTTTAAATGGTTGTTTTGATTGGTGCATGAGGTAGAAACTAATGAGGGATTTAGTATTAATTGGCCACTGAAATTCTCAAAATCCGATCGTATCTAACACTAAAGTGTCCCATCGTTTCTCTCTCTCAGTGGGTGGATTGGGGATCGAGGATGTGCTATGAACGTATTCATTGATGTCCTTATGCAAAATCTCCTACGTCGATCGATCTCACTGTACAATGTTGTTGTGGAAAAGCCAACTCAGAGGTGTGACGCAGGCCTAGGGGACCAAGAATGACTTCGGGTAAAACTAGACTGTACAGTTCTCCAATCTGGTAAAGACACGTGGTTTTGAAGACTAGTGACCTAATCCACATGTATTAATGTATGTGATGGATAAACCAACCAAATGGGAAGACTACTTACATTTGGTACAATTCATCTATAATAATGGGTATAAGTCCTCAGCCAAAATGAGTCTATTTGAAATCCTTTATGGCACAAAATGTACGACCCCTAATAGTTGGGACAATCTAGTGGACAGGATCATGGTTGGACCAGATATGTTACAGGAATTGGAGTTAATTGTTAAAAAAGATCGACATAATTTAAAGGATGTGCAGGACCGACATAAAATTTACGCAGACCAGAAAAGACTACATAAATAATTTAATGTTGGGGATCATGTCTATCTGACGGTTAAAGAGAAAAAGAGTTTGTTGAAACTTGAGAGATGTACAAAAATGACACTAAGGTTTTGTGGACCCTTCGAAGTATTAGCTCGAATTGGTGCAGTGGCGTATCAACTGGAACTACCAGAAAATTTAAAAGTTCATAATGTTTTTCATATATCGTTACTAAATAAATATGTTCATGACCCTACTCATGTAATTGATTAGAAATTGTTATAGGTGGAACCAGAAGGTGAATTCCAGGTGGAACCTTTTCATATTCTCGATAAGAAAGCAACATTGCTACAGAATCAGGCCATTGTCTAAGTAAAAGTGTAATGGAAATACTTCAGTCCTGAAGAGGCCACTTAGGAGTTGGAGGATGTCATGAGAAATACATATACAACATTGTTACAAGGGGGTATGTAAGAAATAAATATTGGCATCGAGGACGGTGTTAAATTCAAGGGGGAGAGTGTGTAATATCCCGAAATAAATTATTCAGTAAGTTAAATAATTTCCTTAAGTGGAAAATTTGAATTTAGGATTAATAGGAGAAAAGTGACTGTTATTAGTGTAAAATCCTGGGTAAAATATTGAATTTCCAAGTGTCCTTAAATGTGGACGTATCTAAGAGACAAGAATTTTAATTAATTAATAAAGGAAACATAAGAAACAACCAAGTTAAAAAGATATGATCATGAATCCATGAGTGGGGAACAAGTTGGAGTTAAACCTGGGCATAAAAGGACATGTGTCAGAAGTCAATTTGGTGATTGAAACACCCTGAAAATCAGGAATTTCCAGAGCTACAAAATTCCCAATGAGGGAAAAGAGTTTGGAAAAAAAACTAAGACTTGGAAAATGAATATATACACATGTGTGGGGAGGAAGGATGTTTCTTATCATGTGGAAAGGGAAAGGAATCACTGGTAAGAATTCTGCTGATGAATAACAAAGGAACCAAAGAAGTTGATGTGTGAGCACCAAATTGTTAGGAAACTACTGAGGACACAAAAGACTTCCTGGAACAGAAGGCTCATTTCTCCCTTATGGATTCATGACTAGGTTTGGGGGTGATTGGATCCAATAATTTTGCTTATCCACTCTACAATAGGGTGGAAATTTGTTGTTCCTTTTGTCTTTCCAAGTTCTTATTTAAATTATGTGTTACAATCAATAGTTGTGGTAATGTTATTGGCGAAATAGTAGAGTATATTACGGTGTAAAAATAGTTGTATGTTCATAATGTATTTTCAAAAGAAAATGATCTGTATTAAAATTATTGTATGGAAGTAATAGTTAACGTAATAAAGGACTTCATGAACTGGGATGTTTTAGCTAGATAAATAAATCAAAATTTCCAATAAAACCCATCAACAAATAGAATGCATAGTTTTATAAAAAAGGGAATAACTAGTTAATATTGGTCTATACCATCCGAATGCAACCACAAAGAAAATTACATAGGGAACTATTGAATCTTAGGAATAGACTATACTTTGATAAAATTATAACGGAAATACAGATATAATTTTAAATGTATGATATATATCTGAACGACGTATAATTCTCAGAAAACACTAACAAATGATGATTAATGTGTAAGGTTTATCGTTGCGTTCCATTTTCCATCTCAAGAGAGGAATCCGAATACCTTTCTTATTTTTCCATACTCATATTCATTTGAACAACTAAGGTACGACCTGAAAAGATGGATTATACGAGTGAAACATTTGAATTATAATTTACTAAGATAAAATAATGAGAAAATAAATAAATAAAGTTTAGGGCATTAACACTTAGACATGTCATAATTTCCCAAATCCACGTCGGAATAATAAGTTATTGTATGATTATCTAAATGTCTGAGATATTATAAATAAAACGAATGTTAACAAAAGTTTGGTGTGTTAACAACCAACAAATAGAGTGGTAAACAAGACCATGACGCCAACCTTGTGGTAAATAGAGTGGTAAATGTTTCATAAACTAAGGAATGGTTTTCCGTTGGTTTTCCGTTTTATAGTAATGATTGATTTATGTTATAAAAAATCATAAAAATCCTTGGGTTTAGTGATAATTTTTTATGGCACAAAAGAAACAACTTAGCTTAAACAATATCAGTTGTTGAGATTGCATAATGTTAGTGGAATAGCTGTTTTTTAGAACCGTGGATCATTGCACAATTTTGGTGGAATAGTGATTTTTTAGGGCACAGGATCTATTTATGCATTCAAAATTGCAATTTGAATAATGAAAAATTACAATTCACCAACAATTATATTGTCCAATTCCAATGATAATTCGCTGGAAAAATAAAAAATCCAATATTTAGAATCAAGTTCCAAAAAAAGCTAAATCGTTTTTATAGCACAAAAATCCTAGAAAATCTAAATATTATAATATTTAGGCTTTTTAAAGAGAGAAATTGAAAATATTCAGGAATGAAAGAATTTCCATTGTATATTCATGCCCACTTTCCTAATAATCTCTATGGATGAATTTTAATAAATTCAAATAATAAAAGAATTGTCTTAAAATACATATTTCCATTATGTATTCATACTAAAATGTTTAATGTTTAAAAAAAAAACTTTAATAAAATTATTTAACAATAAAATTCTTTACATATAATAATAATAATAATCTAACTTTAACATCAAGTCTAAGAAAGTGTACATACCCTATTCCCTTTTATGTTTAATGTTTTTAAAAGAAATTTTAATAAACTTATTTAACAATAAAGTTGTTTACATACAATAATAATAATATTCTAACTTTAAGGTCGTGCTAAAGTCTATGAAAGTGTACATACCCTAACCTCCAAGGAGGAAACATATATTCTTAACCATTAGTCCCACATAAAAACAAAAATTTAATCCTATGATGGACGTAACCACTTAGATTTCCATGCTACATGCTTTAATATTGATGTGGACCCTAATGCACTCCACCAAGTTAGAGAGACTATACATGAAGGTTGTGAACTTCAACACATTACCCTATAAGATGATTAGGGATGCTTGTGATTCCTTTTTTGTGTCCCTAAGCCTTAGTGAGTGGCTCCCTACTTCTAATCCATGTTTGTTCCTCATTGAATGGACTTTTAAATTCATTAGGTTAACAATGTTTTCAACTATTCCCATTCTAGGGTTGCTCTTATAGCCATACTCAAGGCCTCGACAACATATTTCTCACATTGATGTAGTCCCTTCTTCGACATTCACATTTTTCTTAAGCTGCAAAAACAAAATGGCAATGAGACATGATGATGGACTCACCTTCCCTTACAAATTTCATTGTGTCTTTTCATTGTTCTGGAACTAACTAGAAGGAATAGTTGAGTCCCTAAAATTAATAAGGATTCTTTCTATTCCTTCTTCCAGTCCCTAATACTAAGAAAGTACCTCCCTACTTATAATTCAGGTTTTTCCTTAGTAGAATGGTCTTTTGGATTCTTAAGATCAAGAATATTTTTCCACTTTTCACATTCCACTGTTGAGCTTGTGGCCATAACTAGAGCCTCCACAACAACTTTATGATGTTGACATAGTACCTTTTTCAATCCTTGCATTTCTCCGAGGTTGTAGTGAAAAATCAAAATGAACCATGACGAGAGATTCACCTTCTTTTATAAATTGCATTAGGGATCTATTCTCTCCTCGAATTATCTAGAGGGAATAGGTAGCTAAGGCCTCTTTTCAACCAACATCATTCTTTGACTTGTAAACATTGCCTCATATAGACAATATTAGCACCAATACTATAGATGAATTCCCAATAATCTGCTTGAAATACTATTTAATATAGTCTCACTCACACTTTACCTTGTTTGTCATGACTAATAGTAAATTCATAGTAGGTGTTATCAGAAAAATCAATAAGTGCGGACATAAACTAATATCCCTATTTTCACCCCGAAACTAGAACAAAACAAGACAATATACTAAATTTCCTTAGATTTCAGATATCAAATAAGAAGACGATCCAAAACATACCATTAAAATGTTGTAGACCTGACCTTGGCAATGTGATCCCAACTCCGTCGTAAGGCTTATGGATAAGTATCTGCAAATAAACACAAGCCAACAAAGATAATAATAAAAAAGTCTATTCGATATGAAACTATGTACATGATCAAGGAGTCATACAATATGGACAAGTAACATTCATATAGGAAAGAAAATTATATTTATATTAAAGAATGTGGAAGAAAGATACAACTAGATTCCTTGATGTTGTGAGGTTCCTTCCAATAGTTCCTTGCTTCCCACACACTTCTGCTCCATGGATTCTGAGACTATAGATTTGAAAGTCACTCACAATCTCAACTTGGCAAAGTGCAACTCATAGCCAGCATACAATCTCTAAAATCTCCAAGATACAAGATTCAAGAACTAGCCATTCCAAAAACTCCAAAGCTAACTTTCCCCATGAGAATTCCCCTCCTTTTATAAGCTGAAAAGGATAGGTTCATGAGGTTAGGATGATCCCAAGAGATCAAGGATGTGACTCAGATCCAAACTGATCATAAGCCACCTCACCCTCGAAGGTTCTATTCTAGAAGCATCGAGAAGCTTTTGTTTTTCCTTCGTATGAAAAATCGTCGCACCCTTAACAATGAGCAAATTGTGACAACATCACATGCCACTGTGGTGTAGCCTGCAATGATCCTATATCATTGCATCATTAACACTAAGAAAGGTGTGATGATCCTTTTTTATAAGGTTTTTACAAAGGAAAAGATAATTTTCATCTTTCTCGAAAAATGTGTCTTCATTTTTCTTCATGGATTGAGGGCATTGATTCTTCTAAAGCCAAAGGATAGGTTTACACCATTAACGGTCATAGGGGTGACGAAAATAATGTGTAACATTAGGACACCCAAAACAACATAGATGATAATTAACATGGATAACATATTAAATTTGTGTAGGAATTAATGAGCTAAGGATGGATGCAAGCATTTAAGTCGCTCCATCCTTCTGATCCATGATGATTCCAAAGTGGATAGATGAACCTTTATCTCATTTATGCATTAAAAAGTGCCTAACATGCCATGAGGATCCTTAGATCCAAATTTTGACCATGGTTATGGGAGGGAGAGGGATGATTCTTTAGTCAGCCTTTTGTCACATAGAAAGGTTCACTCTCCTTCATTGATGTATTTATATTTTCCCTTTTATCAACATCTTTGTTTAAATTTATTTTTTATTTGTTAATTGGATGGTGGGATGGAAGTTGCAAGCTAGGGATAAGTCTCACTATAACATTATAGCTACCATTGGTTCATTGTTAGGTTTTACCCTCAAGCATGATGTTGTGATAATTTTTAAATCACCTATAAAAATTCCTTCTTGAATTCCTTGGTCCAAATGCATTCTTATCCTTGATCAAATACACTTAGCCCCACAACTAGAACCCAAGGATTTTGTTTCTAAGATCCATTAAATATGACAATGTGATGTGGAAGAGAGGTCAAAATTTTTTCTTTTCCTTCATACCCAATAAAACTTCCATTTTTCATCTCTAAACATCCTTTATGAGGTCTTTATTTATGGATGAGGGGCTACAAGAAGGGGCCAAATCCACTTTTATCAATGGTTGTGTACTTAATTATCTTTACGAATTATATTCCCTTAGTTAGGATGACATCTTTAAGTGGTCTTTCTATGCTCTATGTAACATGCCTTGTTGTGGAAAATGAAGTTATTTCTTTCAAGACAATTTATCTTGCTTAGGAACCTAGGTAGTGCTAACTAGGTTCTAACCAATAAAGTTTTCTTAGCTAACTTTGTAGGATATAATGATTGCCAAGATTGAAGCAACTGCTTCTAGTCTTGTGGAAGTATCCACTCTAATTTTGGACGTATTAACTGCAAATTCTATAGATTTATTATGTGAAGGTGGACTCTATGAAAAAAAAATTGGTTGATTTTTCACTTGTCTTGCAAAAAAAATGGAAGGTCCTTAAATGTCTCTTCCACAAATATTTTTAGTTTTCAAAGTTTTATTTTTTCTAGGAAGCCAATAAAATAAATTGAGTTAGAGAGCATCATCCACCCACCATAAAATGTTCTAGAGTGGAATTTTTTTTTAAGATCATGTTACTACCATATGATTTTATAGAGTTTCTTTATGTTATATATGTTTGCACTTGGTTCCCATACTCTTACATCCCTCTTTGATCGATACACAAGGGAAAATCCTTTGAAAATTTTGATGAGGGTATCCAAATACCTATGTAGATTCAATGGACTTAAATATGGATACACTCATGCCATCACCCTTCCTTCTCCATGTCTCACTTTGATCACTCACATAAGGAGTGAATTCCTTCTTAGAGAATCTAGTCTCGTAAGACAGTCTCTTCCTATTTTTTTTTAGGAAGAGTGGTATGCCCATGACTTTTTCCTCCCATAGTAAGATATCATTGTCATTTCCCACTTGTCTATATAAGTGGGTTTATTTGATAGTGTTTGTTTATTTGAAGATATTTCAAATACGAAAACCTTCACTTTCCATAATAGGAATTTCCATATAGAAAATATGCATGTTTCCTCTTAAGTATTTTTTGTGTTGAGCTTCTTTCCACTGATCCCTCTTATCCAAGATGGATCTCTAGACCACTTTGGCCCTTAGGGACCAATTGAGAATGGAATTATTTTGGATTTACAAGCCACCTGTACTGATAGAGTCCCTTATTGTATTCTCACTAGATAAAATATATTGTTTGAGTCTTTATCTCCTTGCGAGTGGAAGGTTTAGATTTCATCTCCAATATGCTAGATCACAATTGCCAAAGCCAATAGATTTGAGCATAAGTAGATAGAAAGGGAAGATAAGGTAGAATTTATGAGTGTTAGTTGATCTTAGTGGTTTAGACATTTTTACCTATGGTTGACCACGTTTTCTTGATTTTCTAAATGACAATAAGCTAATCTATTGAAGATGGCATTTTCTTTTCTATGAGGATACCAAGGTAGGTGAATGACCTCCAATTTTGATCTATAAAATAACATGTATATTCCACTAGAATAGTTCATCACAATGGGTCTTACAATATTATGCAATTCCTTAATATGTGATATTTTACTTTAGCTTTTAGATTTCACATTGCTAGTGTAGCACACAAAATACTAAAATAAACTAACACTGATATGAAACATCGTAATCAAAATAACATACCATCCACACAATGAATAAAATATGTATCCTAGTAAGACATAATATGAGAAAAACCAAGATAGAAGCTGAGGTCTATGCCTTTCTCTTTTCCTCTTAATTATTATATGAAAATACAAAGAAAGTTCCAAAAAATACCAAAATAGATCACAAATTATATCAATGGTCATTTTCAGATAAATTGACTCGAAGGAGACTTTCGAGATGTCAATGATTTTGTCAATGTTCAAATGGAAGTGTGATAGCCATAGACTTGACATTTTAGGCTAATTATGAACCCCTCAAAATCATCTATAAAGGATACATAATGTTTCCTATAATAATTATATAAAATTTATAGTATTATAATATAATATTACAAATGATTTTAATATAAATTTAATTGTTAATATGTTTAGTTGTTAAGAACTAGACAAAGTCCCATGGTATGTATAAAACCCCTTATTAATCCCTAGATATTGAATTATTATATTTATAGTGTTATAATTGTATGTTGGGTAGAACCCTTCATTGTGTCATTTCAATATATATATATATATATATATATATATATATATATATATATATATATATATATATTCTTAGGATCATCTTATCTAATCTCATATTGTATTCTGAATTGGACATACTATAAAAGGAGGTTTCCCCCTCGAGGTGGACTATATTCATTGAATTTTTATCTTTTTTTAAGGTGTTGGATCATAACATTTGGTATTAGAGCATCGATCCTAGGGTTTTTCTTCTCCAAGCAAGTCATCTTATAATTTTCACTATAATTTTTTTTCTGGAAAAATTCCAACAATGAAACTTGGAGGTTATTTAGAAGGTTGATCCAGGTATATGTGGTACAAATTTCAAATTATCGTTCATTATACTTTCAGAGAAATATCCTATTGAAGATAGGGTTTTTGACTCATCTTGAATTATGTTTTAAACAAGTCATCTTGGGATTTTCGCTATAATTGTTTTTGGAGATGATTCAGATAATGAAATGTAGAAGTTATTTATAAGAAATATCAAGGTGTTTGTGGTATAAATTTTAGATTTTGGATCATTATAATTTCATAGATATACCCTGTGGAAGATATGGTGTTTTACTAGTCCTATAACTAGTCTCAAATAGGTGTTCTGAGTGAAAATATAATATATTATTCAGTGAGGATCCAATGGCAGTGACACCAGTTGCATTTGAAAGAGGAAAATGCATAGTATTTTTGGTCCAATTTTTAGAATCATGTATTAAATATTGAAGATTAGACATTATGTACAAGTTCACTCTTCAAGAAAGGCCAAAAATTAGCAAGGTTTGAGAAAGTTACCATAACTTTCACTTAGCACATCAAATTTTGGTGACAATTGTGGAATTATAGAGAATATATATCAAAGTACTACAAGATGAAATTTTAGACTCAGAAGGGCCTAAATTTCATAAACACATCAGAAGGAAGGTTGATCAGGAGGATATAATCCCAATTAAGGATTTTAAATGTATGTAACTTACAATTAGAATAACTTTTTATCAGAAGGTATGTTTTTGATGATTCAAAATTTGTAATAAAGAGAAAGAAAGAGGATAATTATTTTTTTCTCACATGGCTCCAAAGAATCCTCCAAATTTTACTTCACTAACTAAACCTTGAGAGAGATCAACAATGACTCAAGATGAAATACAAGAGATTTATCACCATATGGACAAGAAGATCACTAAAAATAAGGAATATATAAAAACACATATGGATGAAAGGGAAAATAAGACGGATGAAATACAAAAATCCATGAAGGAATTGAAAATTTTCTTGTCTTTCCTGATCTTTCAAACTCTAGATGAGAGACTCCCTAAAAGAGATATCAAAATGCAAGGAACTTATGAAAATAAAGGTGGTATTCAAGTTGAAAAACCTACCAATAATAAACAATTTTCAAGCGGATTTAATTATGGTGGGGGGCCCAAATTAAATTTTCCCAAGATTGAATTAAAAATGTTTGATGGAACAAAGGTCTTTACCTGGGTGAACCAAATAGAAAAATATTTTGAATTTCATAATATTATGGATGAAAATAAGAAAATGATTTACATAGAAACTTTGAACTTTGAGATAAAATTTATCAATGGTATCAATGGGTAGTTACAAGGAACCCTTGTTTTTATCATTATACGTGGGGTTTATTTGCAAGAGACTTAGAAGCACAATATGAGAAGGTTTGAGAACATGACTACTTTAGTCAATTTAAAAGAATCAAGCACGTAGGTGACACTAAATATTATAATTTATAATTTCAGGTATTAGCCACAAGGGTGGATGACATAATTTATGAAAATTTATTGGAAGTTTACATGGATGGATTAAAAGAACACATTAAACATGAAATTTTATAAGGACATCTTGCAAATATTATGGAAGCTATGTAATTTTATCGTCATATTCAAGCCAAGAATAAGGCTACACACAAGTCTACTTTCGTATTGTTAGCAGTTTTTCTATCTTTGGATTTTTCAAAGAAAAAAAAAGTATTTCTCTACGGGAACTTCTGGTAGCGCCTCCATTAAATTTTGGCAGGGGATGATCGGGATTCACATTTTTTTGTCAAATTTTGTAAAAATTTGGGTGTAATCTTATTTTGTTTATCAGATCCGGGTTTATTTTGGCCAAATATAAATGTTTTACTATCGGTATTTTTGTTTTACAAAATTTATTGGGCTCGAGGCCCAATCTCCAAGTTCAAAGCCAAGCACCTGGAAGCTACAACAAAAATCAAGCACCAAGTACAAAGGCCAACGCACAAGGACCGATATTCAATATATCCAAAAACGCCAAAGCCAAGGGAGGAGCCCACGGGGGGAGTTTCAAAGCACTCAACGTGTTTATGTGCCAAGTTGACATCAAAACACCAAGCTATAGAGGATCACCCAAGAAGAAACCTAGGGGAGTTTTATTATTTTTTATGTTTTGGCCTGTTGAGCCCAACCTCCAAGACCGACCGAGGGAAAACCAAAGCATCGAAATCACTTACAAAAGATGGCGCACACCAAGCGTTATGCAAAGACAAAGGAGGAGCCACGATAGATCCTATGGGTCGATAGTATGTTGAAGATGTCCAGCTACATAGATCATGATTTGTAGGCACAGGCACACCATAATTAGTTCTTATAAACCTTGCCACAAAAATCTGACTCCCATACTTTAGCTAAGTACTTGGAGCACCTCTTGGACAAACATGCCAACGACAGTAATAAGAATATAGTTTTGAATAAATCGCTCGACTTCGATTGTCATCTTCAGAAAACCGCTAAAAAATGGGAGAGATAATGTGCTACACATCATAATTATATTGTTTGGATGCTTATGCATGACCTCATGGTCAAGGTTTTTTCGTTATTAGGGACATAGAGCCTTTGTTATTCTTCTTCTACTTGTATAATGTTTATAAACTTTTTATGGACCCTACAAGCTACATGGATGTAAATTTGACAACAAGAGGTGTCATTAATATGGTTGTTTCAAATATGGTACAACGTGTTGGTCAATGCTCTAGGTCTCTAAAACTTGGAATTTTTCCACAACAAAGCAAAGAGTCAACTAGATCTTTTACTCTGCTTGATTATAATGTTGACATTAGTCCAAAGTCTTTTGATTCGTTGAATAAATCTTGGCAGTATATAAATTCCAATCATGAAATAAAAACATTTTCTCTAACGAGGTCCTTCCTTGACATACTCAGTTTAGAAAATGGCATTGTTGGGTCTCTTCTGAAGTCTCTCTACCTTTACAACATTAATGAAATGGATAGCAAGGATTTGTATAAGGCATTATCATTGTGTCCTTCTCTCGCTAATATGGAGGTTGTGGGACTCCATATTCAACTTATATTAATATTAAATTGTTTAAGCTCCCACGATCACCATTTGGAACGATTATGTTGTCAGTCAGCCAAGACCGACAGAAAAACAAAATTAAAGTCACACTTGTGAACAGTTAGTGAAGGGCTTGACATAGTGAATCTCTTATTTCCCGGACAACAAGAAAAAATGATATTAGAAACAATAGTTTTATCAAGAGGAACAGTGATACTTGTAGTGATGGAATTTTCATTTTCCAGATATAACAGTAGGATATCAATCATTTAGTGGGTGGAATATCTAGGAAAAGCTGGAGGAGATGCATTGGCTGAGATAATATTCAGCTATCACAAACCAAACTATTTATACATATTTGAAAGATGTAGGAGGTAGCCATTGTGTAATGTTGCATATTTATTTTGGTTAGGGACAACATTTGCCTCTGCCTTATGTATGGAAAATTCCATACCTAGAGATTTAATACAGTATATTTTGCAGTCTAGTGATGCATTCTACGATAGTAAACTCAAAATTGGAGAATGCATTACTTCAATAGCTTAGTTTCCTATAATATTTAGAGGAAGTGAATTGGATTTCAAAGACATAATTGACAGGTCACCTAGTAGTTACAGATTTTGAGGATGACAGAGTGTCTGACAGAGGATTTGGATTAATTCAAATTCCTCCAAATCAGGAACATATGACAACAAGGAAACAAATGTCAACAAAATTCTATTTTTTTAGTAGATATGGGACATATATCATTGAATCTGTCGATCTCTCTCAACCAGTAATCTTCATTATATTTTCAAGAGATTAGTTCCACAAATGAACTGGGTAGTTGAACATTCAAAAGATCATCCCAATCTTTTAGGAGCAGAATCGACAAACAATGCGTGGTCCACTTCTTCAACAGATTTGACATCTATGAATCTAGGTTCAAATTGGATGTTGTTGCATTCTATCTAACAATCAAAGATCATATTCAAATTCCATGAAGACTATCAATCCAAAAGTTCTAATTTTCTTGCAACTAATCCAAGAATAATTAACCAACAGCGTCAACATTCGAGATCCCTTGCTATCTTTTCCAGATCCATTTTTGTTTTGAGAATTTGATTGATTCCTAACATTTAATTTTCTCTTCTAGAAAACTAACAACATCTAGCTAATATTATTTTATATATATTTCATCATTTGTAATGGAAAAAGGGAGGGGGAGGGGGGGGGGGGNAGTCTAAGGGACTGAGAGAGAACTATAGAGGGTTGAATCCCTGTTTTGGCTTGATATTGCATATCTAAAGATTGTTTTGGTCTATCTTGCCTATGTAAAGACTTCAGTTGCTAATGAAGTTAATTGTTAGTTTGTATCCTTTCTATGTTTATCATATTCGTGTTTTCTTCTGAAACACTCTACTGGTGTTATACAAGATTATGACAAAAATGTTTCATGTTCAGAAGGTTTGTTTAAAGGGTTTTTAGTAATATTTTCGACATTGGTGTTTCTTCTCCTCAAATCTATTTGGAATGATTTCTAGATAAAAGGTATATTATTCTATAGTATAAATACATTAATAACAAGATTTTTTTATTGGTGGATTTATCAATTTTTTTTTCCCCTTCTCCTAATCACATCACCTAAATCTTAAGTCTCTACCCATTAATTTTATTTACCTGACTTGATGCACCTAGGTAAGTGATCTTAACAGATCAAATCATTATTCCCTTTCATACCAAGCAAGGATTTATCCATCTTAAAACCCCTATTGAACATTTTGAAACAAGGTGTGCTAGGATTAACTCAATAGCAGTCTTGAGTTGACTTCTAGCACTAACATCTTTTGGCATTGTTTCCAGGGATGAAAATGAAGTAAGATTTCCTGGGAGAACAACATTGATCAAATTTTCTTCTTGATGGTGAACAAGAAGTGAACATATATCATGTTTCATATCATTCATCGTGGAGACTCCAATTCATGAAGGAAGAACATGTTGGTGAATTCACTGATACAAGAAAACAATGGCCATATAAACTATCTTAGCTCAGAGGTTTGCACCTCTCAATTTTTCAATCATTCCTAGTTTTCCTTGGTGCTTTCTTTCTCAAAATGTCCAGACATTCTTCCTATTTTAGCAGAAAGGAAGAAGATAATCCGGCACAACATCTCATCAAGTTTCGTTAGTGCATAGATAAATTGGATGTCTATCATGAGGATGCTCTCATGAGGATGTTTGTATATTCATTAGATGGTGATGTGAGACAATGGTATAGAACTCTTCTTATCTCTATTATTTCATCTCTAAAGGATTCCCATGCCTCTTTTCATTCATATTGTAATAGGATATATCCTTTTTAGCACCAATTGAATAATTTTTGTGAGCAATTTAAATCTCTTTGAAAAAAAAATCAGGAAGATTTTAGTGATGTGATCAACAAAGATAGTTTGGAATGTTCTCATTATGCTTCCAACAATTTTGATGATCATCCTCATGATGAATGTGTTGTTGAGGATCTTTGTGAAGATCACTTGTTGAATGAATATGTTGTTTTAAACCATTCTTTATCATATGCACACCTTTTTGATACATCTATTTATGATAAGTATTATGATTTTGATGATGATTTATACAAGAAGAAAATAGTATTTTCCTCTTCTAAAAATTCTGATCAACTTGAGGATATGCTTAATTCGATAGAATATGCTCCAAATTATGATGAAGATCTAGTTGTTGATATGAATTCAGAGTCCCGAGAGCATCTTGAAACATAAATTTCTGAATGTCAAGATTCAAAATCTTTTTATGATCAACCCATTTTTTATGGATATCTTTCTGATGATGATGAGCATAATATTTTCATGGCTTCTTTGGAACCTCTTAGCATTGTTCCTGTATATGATGATTTTGGATCTGATTCTTGGGAAGGAAATGGAGGTGAAAATAAAGAGCTATAGAAGCAGTTGATCATGCCTTTATCACCAAATGATGACTAGCAAATTGTAGAAATTAGTAAGTATTCATTTGTCATTCCGGAAACTAGACCTATGGAAGAAATCAAACATAATATGATCAGTAATTAAAACAGTTTCCAACAACCTCCATTTTTGTAGAAAAATAAAATTGGTAGAAGTAGAAGCAGTGTACAGCTTTGTTTCTTCTCATTCTCATGCATTAAGAATGCGGATATAACACTGAGACAGTCCTTCCTCTTAGATCATAAAGAAGTTGTGCATGAATTTCATGATCTTGTCGCACGTTACATGGAGTTAAATTGGGGTCATTATTCTTTTCCTTTTGGCTTCATAAAGGCATATTTCTATAGTTGTAAGTATGGGTGGTTAGTTCATTTCTTTTTTAATTCTTTAGCTATATATGTGCTCATGAATGGAAGTAGATTCTAGTTTCTGAATCCGTTACTTGAATGGTTCTTTTGGAAGTTTGTAATTATATAATCAAGCAATAGATTTGGTTAGACTAGGGTATCTTATATAATAATATCCCTTTGTAGGGCCCGTAAAATACAAAATTACATACAATTTAACATATAATTCCTTTCAATTTACATAAATAATTCAATCACCAGCATATAAACAAAATATTCAACAGAGATTAAAATCTATCTACATCATGAAATAACTCAGCCATTCATAATTAAAAATACCTATTTCTGATGCTAAATCCCGTTGTTTGGGTTGGTCCAATGCTGAAGTTGAAACTGTGTCAAACACTGCCCAAAATCGTGTTTCCTCTCTGCCAGCTAGGAGTAGCATGTCCGACTTCCTAGCTCTAGGATACCATAAGGATATCCTGGCCCCCATGCCCAAAACCCCCAGCAAACCGGTGCCCCCTGCTTCTAGTTCACCAAAAACCCATAAAACAAACTCCCCACACCAAAAAAATAATCACCTCAAACATACAGTCTTTCCCCCCTCCAATAATTCTTCCTCCTTCCCAAAATGATCCTCCCCTCATATGCCCCTCCATTGACTCTCTTCCTTCTCATTAATATCTTATCCTTTCATTATTATCTTATCCCTATATTTAATGTCTTATCCCCTTATTAATATCTTATTCTTATATTTAATGTCTTATCCCCTCCCGCATATGTAAATCATTTAATTAAACAAATTAAAATTATTAACCCTTTTAAATTTATTACCCATGTCATTGAATGTGACAGGTAATTAATTAATTAATTAATTATTTAATCAAAAGTTATAACAATTAATTGATTAATAAATATTTAATTAATATTATTATGCCAATCTTTGTTTAATTAAAACCATGTTAGGACAATTAATTACCTAATTAATTTTACTTAATAATCCCTAAGCATATATTCAACTAGGGTTGTTACATACACCCACCCTTCAGGAAACTTCATCCCGAAGTTAGGGTATCTTATGGTACAAAGGAAAAGAAACATGGTTCACACATTCATAACAATTAACCAACATTATCAGTAAGTAAGTCAAGAAAACTCATACATACTAGTGTATATGTACAAGAAATGCATGTGTAGCTAGTACATACAAGTCCCGTGCATGTACTAATAATAAAAAACTATCATCTTTTAGTAATTTATGTATGCATCAAATCCAATCAACAAGACTAGTCTTTTATAAAAGACAACAAACCAATCAATTGTTTGACAAATCCTTTAATTACAATTATCCGGTTCAACAATTTTATTTAGACAACTGTGGTTCAGTTACGTAATTATGAATATTCATATATACACATTTCTTTTTTTGTTTAGAAGGGAAAACATTAAATTCCACCACAAGACAAATCTCCATACTTTCTCAACTATTTCTACTCATCCTTCCTCCCTAACTTACTTCCATCTCCATTCCTACCCTTCCTCTGCTAGACTATCTTGGAGCATCAACTATATTGACCTAACTCCAAATAGAACCCGTAAGCGGAAGTGTTGCTATCTCAACCAAGCTTCCCTAGCAGGCAACTGACAGTCATCATCACACGTCTTGGGGAGCGTGAACTAACACCATCCTCCCATGACTTCAGGTTTTCGGAGGATACACGGTGGGAAATGCCTCCACCCCTCCTAATCATAACTAGGGTCCACACCCTATAATGGAATATACAGTGGCACCGTGTTGCTACGGGTTTTGTCATCATTTATTTGGTTTTGAGTAGTGTCATCACCTGAAATCCTGCACTGGTCCACATATCATAGCAATGCATCCAAACCAATATAATTTCACATACAATATTCATATCATAATGTTTCTCGGCTAGTGGTCATGATATCCATTTTCATCATCATTACATTGGCTATTTCATAGCCCATAACCTCCAGATTAGTCTGTAACACAAACTCATACATTTCTATGCATTATCATCATGTAATTGCAGACAATCATCATTTCTATTTGATATCCTTGTACCAACAACTTAACATCAAAGTTTTCCAGTTAGAAATAAATCTCATAATATCCCATAATTAAATTTCGACACCCATTCATAAGATTATCATTTACCAAAATAGATTGCATCATATCGAACATGATTCTAATAGCATTTAAACATTCATTAAATTCACATTCTCACAATATGTCGCATCATATACATCATCATCAATAACATTTAAACATTCTTAAAATTTACATTCACATAATAGATCGCATTACATACATCATCATCAATAACATTTAAACATTCATAAAAGTTCATACATTTTAAAGTTTAAGTGTATCACTTAATAGTTTCATTGTGACTAGAAAATAAAGTATATAGGCCTAAGGTAATCCTGGCTGTCTAAGTCAAAAGGTGGTGTTACATACATCCAACCTTCGAGAAACATATTCTTGAGGTGGTCAAAAAAGTGAGGGATAGTCTCGTCGTAGTGTCTTGGCATCTTCCCAAGTAGCAGATCCTAGACTATACTTGTCCCACTGGACCTTAACTTGGTCTACCAGACAGTTCCTAAGCTGTCGGACTCTATGGTCCAATATGCGTAATGGTTCTATCGTGAGGGTTCCCACATCCGATACCTGCAATTCCTTCCAATTTAGTTTATGTGATTCATCAACAACATAATGACGTAAAACAGATACATGAAATACATTATGAGTTTTATGCAAGTGAGGTGGCAGTACGAGATGATAGGCAACGGGTCCAATTTTATCTTGGATTCTGAATGGTCCTATAAATCGAGGTGACAACTTTGTCCCCTTCCCGAACTGTATGGTACTCTTATTAGGCATGATATGAATGAAAACCTGGTCTCCCACTTCATAACTTCGGTCGGTCCTGTGTGCATCTGCATAAATTTTCTGCCTATCCTATGCTTCCTTTAGTCTCTGCCTAATCTGAATCACCTGTTCCTCCATCTCTTGAATCAATTCTAGCCCAACTGTTACTCGGTCTTCTATTCTATCCCAACTCAATGGCGTTCTGCATGGCCTTCCATACAAAGCTTCGTAGGGTGGCATTCCGATGGAGCTATGAAAACTGTTATTGTAGGCAAACTCTACCAAAGGTAGGTACTTCTCCCACTGGGTTTGATTATCCATGGCACTTCCATGACTTGATTTACTCTCTTATTTTTCCCATCTGTTTCAGGATGATAATTTGTGCTTAAGTTCAACTGAGTCCCCAACGTTGACTGCAAACTTGTCCAAAACCTAGAAGTGAATCGAGAGTCCTTATCTAAAATGATCTTTTTAGGTATCCTGTGCAAATAGATAACCTCACTTACAAACACACGTGCCACATCAGGGACATCGTAAGTGTATCTAACCAGAATAAAATGAGAACTCTTGGTTAACTTATCCACTATCACAAGAATGACATTGTGTCTATGAGATGTGAGCGGCAACCCCACAACAAAATCCATAGAAATGACTTCCCGCTTGGACATAGGAACATCATGTGGTTGTAGGAGGCCTGTCGGGTGATGGTGGTCGGCTTTCACTTGTTGACATTCTAGGCACTTAGCGACGAAATGGACTACATCGCGCTTCATGCCTACCCAGAAGAAGAGCTTCCTCATATCTGCGTACATCTTCTTCACACCCGGATGTGCACAATAAAGTGCTCTATGGGCTTCCTTTAGTATGATGCTTCGAATATCCCCATTCTCAGGGATGTACATCCTCCCTCAATATCTTAACAGCCCGTCTGCTTCCAGACTATATCCTTCATACCTTGGATCTAACTGCCTTCCGCTCTGGAGGTTTGAAGTAACCTTTAAATACCAACTATCTCCTTGGAGTTGTGTCAACAGATGTTCCCTCAGATTGACCTTTAAGGGTACCAAGGAGAAGATACGTGGTCTCCTACTCAAGGCATCTGTGACCACATTTTCCTTTCCCTTGATGTACAAAATACCAAAATCGTACTCTCTCATAAACTCACTCCATCGCCTTTTCCTGGCATTTAGATCTCTTTGAGTGAAGAGATGTTTTAAACTTTGATGGTCCATTTTAATCTCAAAGTTTTACCCCACAAGATAGTACCTCCAAAGTTTCATAACTAGCATTATAGTTGTCAACTCTAAATCATGAGTCACGTATAACTATTCGTGTTTCTTCAACTTCCTTGATGCATAAGCTATCACTCCTCCATCCTACATTAGCACGGCCCCCAACCCTTGCTTCGAGGCATATGTGCAGACTGTGAAGTCCTTTTCCATATCTGGCACTCGTAGAATTGGCACACTAGTTAGTAACCTCTTAATCTCAATGAATTCACTATCACACTCTTTTTTCAATTCATACCTGACCCCCTTGAACTGCAAGGTGGTGATGGGTTTCGCTATTTTGGAGAATCCCTCCACAAATCTCCGATAATAACCTGCTAGCCCCATGAAGCTTCTCACCTCATGGGCATTTTTCGGCACTAGCCACTCCATAATGGCCTTTACCTTTTCTGGGTCCACAGAGATTCCTTCATCGAAAATGATATGACCTAAATAGTGAATCTCCTTCTGGAAGAAGGAACACTTTGACAGCTTCCCATACAATTTTTTCTCTCTAAGGAAGGACAACACTACTCGTAAGTGTTCCTCATGTTCTCTTTCATTCTTGGAATAGATGAGGATGTCATCTAGAAAGACTTGGACAAATCGATCTAAGTACTTTCGGAATACACCATTCATGAGGCTCATGAATACTGCTGGCGCATTGGTCAATCCGAAAGGTACTACGACAAACTCGTAATGTCCAAACCGAGTTCGAAAGGCAGTTTTTGGGATATCGCCTTCCTTAATCCTTAACTGATGATACCCTGATCGCAAATTGATCTTTGAGAATACCGTTGCTCCTTTCATTTGATCGAAGAGGTCATCTATTTGCGGCATTGGGTACCTATTTTTCACTGTAGCATGATTCAAGTCCCTGTAGTCTATACACAGTCGTAAGGATCCATCCTTCTTCTTTACAAAAATTACTGGTGCACCCCAAGGTGAGACACTGGGCCTTATTAGCCCTAAG
>ML783819.1:407503-424006 GCA_009831015.1 Picea engelmannii | reverse complement strand
TTCAATCCCTATTTTGGATTGATATTGCATATCTAAATATTGTTTTGATCTATCTTTCCTATGTAAATACTTCAACTGCTAATGATCCATAATTGGATCCAGGAGCTTGATGGGGCTCAAAAAGGCCTAAAAATAAAATCTATCAGAATGGATTCAAAACATGCCTTTACATAGGCCTCATCAATACAAACCCAACACAACTTGAACGGGCTCAAACGAACGTCGTATGCTCATGATTAGGTGATCTGTTCATTTTTCCAAACATGCAAAACAAATGATGATTGTACAGTCTGTAAAGTTCGTAGAGTGCCACGTGGAAGCTGAATGTACAAGACATACACGGTAGGCTGAATGGGAGTACAGACAGATGATGTGGCAGGTATAGGTGGACACATCAGGAAGTGATATGTGTCACCATTGCAAGGGTGACACATGGCATGTCCATACGGTGACACATGGTAGTAGTTGGCATATGGAAGGTTCCACATGGGCCAGACATGGGCTTCCACGTGGCACCCATAGATTGGTTGGTTCATTGGTGGGTTATTGGAAAAATTTGTTAGAGTTCATGAGGTTCGGACTGTGGATCTCCCTGGGCCCCAAGCTCTCGCGTAAGCTGGGCTACCAGCCCGCCTACTAGATGTGTCTTAACCATACATGATGGTTTATACATTTGAATTTTCTATAGTGTAGTTCTGGGCGGAGTTAGGGCTGGGGCCTAGTCCTAGCCCTCGACGTAAACTTGTATCATGGGACCACCACATATGACCTTACTCTATTTTGGGGCATGGTTTCTATGCATATACTAGAGCCTATGGTTTCGTGTTGACTGCATAGCACCTGGTTCTTTACACAACTGTTAGCGTTGGTATAAAGAGGTTATTCCCAGTCGATCGGGCTAGCTCACCAACCAAGGGCTTAACTAATGGCCACATACTAGGGGGATTATCTATACAAGGTGCATGGAACCAAGCCCAAGGCCACGTGGGTACAACACATACGACCATGAGAAACCAGTTAGGGGCCAGTGCACAGGGAGCTAGCACGATGCCACATGGCCACCATCCATATGCCCAGGGGCCAATGCATAAGGGGTTTCGGCCAATAATTTTGAAAAATGTGGGTTTTAACTTTATTATATGGATTTTGTATTCATTTTTAAGCAGTTTTGGAGATTTTTGGCCCATTTTGGGGGAAATTGGGCCTTTTTTAGTCTAGATATTTGGGGGAAGTTGGGAGATGGTTACCAAATTCATATCTATATAAACTAGGGCTTCGTGAGGCCATAGGAGGACATTCATAGTAGGTTTATGTTGAATATTTTCCAATCCAAGGCCATTTTTTATGCAGGAAAGTTGTTGAGGAGCACACCTTTGTAGGCCATTTCTGGGATCTTCGGTCATCCAATTTCAATGTCGTTTGTTTTGTTGGGTTCTAGAGATATAGTAGAACAAGACCAAATCAATTTTGTAACCTTTTGGCACTGTTGTGATGTCATTTTAAATATTTGAACATAAATAAGAAAGCCTCACTCACTGAGACAAATGCCTGGAGATGTAGGCGAGATTGTCGAACTTCGTTATCACTTTGGTGTTCTATGGTTTGTTGTTGTTGATGCTTTATTATGGTTGTTATGTTTTCTCATTATTTCTTCCTCTTTCATTTAGCTTCCTAATTGTTTAATAACACATGCTTAATAACTCAACAATTTTCATATAAAAGATCTTTTCAGATCAAGTGGTATCAGAGCTAGTTGACATTTGGATTTGAGTTTTTCATGTGAACCAGGTGAATGAGAGCTTGTTGAAGATAATCCATTGATTGGATTGAGAAAGAGAACTTATTAAAGCGATAAGATGGCATTGGAAGAGGGACTTTGTAAAGATGAGAAAGAGTTTCGAAAAACTTTCTTCTCTATGTCGGAGATGATGAAGGTTTTGTATGAGGATTACCTGGAATGGAAGAGACTGAATCTGGGTGAACCCTCAAAGGGAAAAATTGAAGACGGAGAGGATCCTCCTCAAATTACTCCTTCACCTCCTTCTTCTTCAAATTCAAGTTCTAAATCCAATGCAAAGAAACATGTCCATAAACATAAGAATAAAATTCCTTTATTAAAAATTGATGTTAAGTTCGAATTACCCATGTATGATGGGGAAGTTAATGCACAAAGACTTGACAATTGGGTCAAACAGATGGAGGTTTATTGTAGTGTGCAACATATCAAGGATGAGGCCACTCAAATCAAGTTTCCTTCGCTAAGACTTGCAGGCACAACACTCATCTGGTGGCAAAGCAAGTTGCAAAATGGCAAGCAACAAGTGGGTAATGTATTTCCATCATGGAAAAGTTTTATTTCTACACTTAGAAAACAATTCTATCATTTGGGTTATAAAGAGAAAGCATTGATTGAATGGAAAGATTTAAAACTAAGAAAAGGACAAACAATGCAAGAATATACAGATGGCTTTCATAAAATGTCATTGATGTTAGATATTACTTTACATACCCAAGAAACTCTTATCGAGTATATAGGAGGTTTTTCTACACATATTCAAAACATTGTATTCATGTTTGGACCAACTAATCTTGAAGAGGTTTATGTTCAAGCGACATACATTGAAGCAGGGAAAACAGGTGTTGCTATATCAGGGGAATCGTCTTCAAGGAAAGAAGACAAAAGGAAGTGGCATGGAAAGAAGTCAAATTCAGTGGCAAGAAAGGAGAAGAAACTCTCTTGCAAGCATTGCAAGAAAGAGGGGCATGATGAGGACCGTTGTTGGAAATTTCATCTTGAGAAGAGGCCAAAGTGGTTCAAGGAAAATAAGGGGAGGCAAACAGTTGCAGCAACAATAGGACCCATAGACTTGGGATCAGATTCAGGTGACGAATATAAAGTCTCATTGGTTGGTATGACAGGTAAAATTGGTGAAGGATTTGATTGTAGAAGTAACTTATTTCACACCAAGGTCATCATGAGGAACACTAAGGTTGACACATTGATAGGTAGTGGATCTCAATCTAACTTAATTTCATAGGAATTAGTTAAGAAATTGAGATTAAAAACACAGATGCATTATAATCCATACACACTTAAATGGATAAGCAACAATAATCAAATGCACATAACAAAGCAGTGCAGATTAAAATTTGCAATTTCATCTAATTTTGTAGAAGAGGTAACATGTGATATGGTTCCACTAAGTGAATCTGGAATGGTCTTAGGTAGTCCATACTTGTTTGATCGTAAAGAAATCTTCTACAGGGAAAATAATCAATATCATTTAACCAAGGAAGGTCAAGAATATGTGGTTCATGCTCATCATGTAAAGGAAAATAAAACTCTTCAAACTATGGAACAACTACGAAAGGTGGCTCAAGAAAGAAACACACCTATAATTGTTTCAAATCATTTAATCGATCTTAAGAAAGAACAGGAGATGATTGTAGAATGAAAAATCAATCACAATTTTCTTCAAGATAAGCTAATGTCATGCAAATATTACAAACATATCAGCTCGTTTGTAGTCATATTTTCGATGTTGTCAATAGCAATGTTGTCTACATGGATGATAGTAGCTTCAGTAAAATGTGACAGGGTACAAATGGTTAACAATATGTTGTCAGTTGTCATGATTGTGTTACAATTGATCTTGATGAGACAGGTGCACATGGCAAAGTTCAAAGATAGATAACAAGTCGGGTGGCCTATCCTGAGCTTCATGACTGGTCGGTAACCTTTTGGGGACAAAAAGGTTTTTTAGTGGGGAGGTGTGATCCAGAATTGGATCCAGGAGCTTGATGGGGCTCAGAAAGGCCTAAAAATCAAAGTTCTCAGAATGGCTTCAAAATGAACGTGTAAGTAGGCCTCATCGGTATGAACCCAACGCAACTTTAAAGAACTAAAATGGACATCATATGCTCCTGATATGGAGATTTGTTCATTTTTCCAAAGAGGCAAAAAAAATGATGACTGTACAGTCCGTACAGTCCATACAGTGCCATGTGGTAGCTAATTGTATAGGCTGTACAACTAACATGGAAGGAAAAGTTGGGGATGATGTGGCATGGTCTATACAGCTGACATGGCAGTCAGAACTGGCAATGATGTGGCAGGGTCCATACAGCTAACGTGGCTGGCTGACTGGGCATACAGACTGATGATGTGGTAGGTATAGGTGGACCAATCAGGAGGTGACACATGTCACCACTACAAGAGTGACATGTGGAAAATATGTACAGAGACACGTGGCACGTCTGTACGACGACATGTGGCACGTTCATAGGTCGACACGCAACATGTGACTGGGTTTACAACTCAGCAGATAGGTGGAACATTGGGCGTCTAACACGTGGTAGTAGCTGACATGTGGAATGGTGCCACATGGCCCAGACATGGGCTGACACATGGCACCCATATATTGGTTGGTTCATTGGTGGGTTATTGGTAAAATTTGTTGGAGTTCATGAGGTTCAAATCGCGGACCTCCCTGGGCACCAATCTCTCATGTAGGTCGGGCTACCAACTCACCTACCAGGTGTCTCTTAACCATACATGAAGTTTTATACGTTTGAATATTCTATGGTGTAGTTCTAGATGGAGTTAGGGTTGGGGCCTATCTCCATCCCTCAGTGTACAATTGTACCACGGGACCACCACATATGACCTTACCTTCATTTTGGCGTACGGTTGTTATGCATATACCACAACCCACGGTTCTGTGTTGACTGCATAGGACCCGGTTCTTTCCATAATTATTAGCATTGGTATAAAGAGGTTAGCCCTAGTTGATCGAGCTAGTTCGCCAACCAGGGGCTTAACCAATGGATACATACTAGGGGGATTATCTATACAAGGCACGTGGAGCCAAGCCCGAGGCAACGTGGGTACATCACATACGACCAGGACCAAGCAACTAGGGGCCAATGCATAGGGAGCTAGCACGATGCCACATGGCCACCATCCATATGCCCAGGGGCTAGAACATAAAGGGTTTCACCCAATAATTTTTCAAACTATGGTTTTTAACTTTATTATATGGATTTTGTATTGATTTTTAAGCATTTTTGGATATTTTTGGCCCTTTTGGGGGGATATTGGGCCCTTTTTGAGGCCATATCTTGGGGGGAAGTTGGGAGATGGTTACAAACTTTATATCTATATAAAATAGGTCCTCTTAATTCCATAGGAGGACATTCAAAGCAGGTTTATGCTGAAGATTTTCCAAGCCAAAGCCATTTTTTATGCACGAAAGTTATTGAGGAGCGCAACTTTATGGGCCATTTCTCGGAGCTCTGATCATACAATTTCAATGTCATTTCTTTTGTTGGGCTATGTTAGCACTAGGAATCACCCTCAGACTATAATGAGGATAAGCCCAGTACCCATCAGTTTATATAGTAAATGTAAATGAGTTTTAAGGGGGTCAAATGGATAAGACTTGAAATAATAGTGTTTTAACACAGAAAATATGGAATGGCATGCACAAGCAATTGAGGTCTTGTATCAAATTCATTCAAGAATTTGGGCTAAAGGTGAATGAGAAGAAGACTTTGGTGAGAAAGTGTAAAGTTCTTCTATGGACATCATGTCTTCCAACAACCTAAGGAAGAAGAAACTCAAACACAATATCCTCTTGAATTCAATTTTTCAAGGAAACTGAAGACATTATAACAACACTATAATCAAACATTCAACATAATACAGTTACAACAATCTATGTGAATCAATCAATAATGAACTCTCTCAATATCAGAGGAAAATAAGATGGAAGAAGAAATATGACTTAGATTAATCAAGAAGTCTCAAATCAAGCTACATAACCAGAAAACCAGAGTTCTTCATCAAAATATTACAATAATGGATCCTAGATCAATCATTGACCTTAAAAAAATATCAAAACTGAGTATATATACTCAAAATTGTTGCAACTCCTAGGAGCATGATCATACCACTGCATTAACTCTTTCATTCAACACTTGCTCTATCATATTTTTCAGGCCTCCTCATGTCAGGTGCGAGCCAGACGCAGTTATGTTCTTTACAGGAAAATTTGTCCATAAGGAAGCTTCAGATTGAAATCCTGCCTTTACGACCACTCTCTGTATGTTTTCCATTTATAGGGTGAGACAGTGGATCATCCGCCACTCCTTTTTCATTTACAGCTTCTTCTTGGGATCACAACGAGGCTAAATGCCCATGGGCTGTTGTGTGTTGTTGGTCGCTCTACATTGCAGTTCCTATGAATCCTGTGACCTTCCTCTTTTGCACTTCCAAAATCTCGAGCCTCAGGCACCAACTCCTTCTTCATCACCCCTTCATGCTTATGACCTTGGGCTGTGACCTGGGGCTCCACCTTTGAGTGCTTCTGAACTTCAGGCTTCGACCACTTCAACACTTTGGGCTTTATTCATATGTCATTTCAAATTCCCCAAAGTGACTTTATATGTAGCTCGAATCTAGCGCCACGCGTCCCTCTAGATCAGATGGCTCCTACTCACTTCGGGTTTCAAGACTTTGGACCTTTGACAAACAACTTTAGCAATATTCCAAACTCCTAATTCCCACGATAATTTTCCATCGTTGATCTCTCCTGATGAGGTCTACGGTCTATATTTAACCTTTTCTCGACCTTGGGACTTCAGACCTTTTTCTATGGCACTACACTTCACGCACTTTCAGATTCTGAACACCTGTGAACCGTCGATCTGAACTTCACATGGAATCCCAACCGTTTGAAGATGAACTCACCTATTTACTTGATTTGAGTCTGGAATGGGTCACTCTGAAAGGTGCGCTTTGATATCAATACTAATACCTGCACAAGAAAAGGATTGGGTCACCCTACAACCCTTAGACAACTTTGTGTGATAACATTTGGCTCCACAGGAGATGACATGCTCTCTGCGAGCTGCCAAGAAAGCGCAGTTCCAATGCCTTAGTTGTTGGGCTATGGAGTCATGCTCTGAAACATCATAATGAAGAAAATAGGTCGACAAGTAGATTATTCTAAAATTAAAGAAAACACACCTGCTCTTGAGGGAGCTTATTTATGTACAAAAACTAAGCTAACTGACTTTTACAAAATGCTAGGTGAAAGCAAACTTTCACCATAGCCATTCAAACTGTTTGATAACTGAATCCTTTGCTTCACTGCAAATGATCCATAAAAGACAAGGAAAGCGTGAAAACTGACTAATTTCATTCTTATGATCACCCATATTACCTTCAAGTGCTAATAAAAATATCAATCCTGCATGCTCCAAAGAATTTGAAAAGTGTAACTTTGTGTACTCATCGACAGGGTCATGAAACTGAAGGCAACGCATGATTAACTTATGAAAGGTTACCTTCATTGTTTCAAAGCTGCTGACAACTAGCTTGATGTCCTCTACAGGCACACTTGATTGAATGACAACCACACGCATCTGTGGGTCAAAACGATGCTTGTTGTTAACTGTAGGTACAAGTGGAAGAAGGTTGGACATAAGAGGTTTTTGATCCACTGATGACTATTGATTTACTTATGGTTTTGTATAAACGATCTCTTCACTTGCCTCAACTAAGGGTTTCTCCTGGTCAAACTCTCGGGTTGTGTCTTCTATGACAAGGCCAACTTACTCATCATCCTTACTGTCTTCATAGTGATCAAATATAAGATAAGATTGCTTCTCATCATCACTAGAATATTCATAAAAAATGGGTTGTCTTTCATGTCTATGATCAACCTTTAAAACATTAATTTCATCGAGAATATAAATGTTAAAAATATCCATTTCATTGTTGCTTCTAGCTGTTCATGGATACCTGCGTCGAAGAAAAAATTATCCACAGTCTTTTCTTCATAGGGACAGTAGGTAAAACCTACCTTACGTTCAAAGTTGAGATGATACTGACTTTGTATCCTTCCACAAGCTTGAAGGTTCTCCTCTACTTTCTTGGCATCTATGAATAACTGTGATAAAGATGTATATTTCCTTTCTCTTAAGAGAAGGACAAGCTCTGAATGCTGAGCCATGACATAGTACACCATGGAAACAATCTATGTGGCTCTGATCTCTACAGGAATACTATGATAAACATTGTAAAACCTCATGTTGAAGACAACCAAGGCTTCCGCTTCCCCTCTCCTCAAGGCATTAAAATCATCCCAGTATTGATCAAGGGACTTGTTCTCACCCCACCACTTAAAAAATCATTGTATAGCTCAACCCAAGAACCAATGGAGTCCGCTCCCAAACTCTTAAACCATACAACAACAACTCCTAACAAGGATTTGGAAAACACCCTCATGGTAACATCCCCATGAACTATCTCAAACTGATCAATAAATTCTTGAAACCCTCAACATGCCTCTCAGTTGTAACATGATCCTCTCTAGAAAAATGAGGTAAGTACTTAAAGAAATCAAGAGAATAAGGATGAAGATGATATGCAAGATTTAAATTTTTAAATAACTCGTCTCTAATTCTATTTTGAAAACTAGTGGGCTGAATATGAGGCTTAACACACTGATGGAAAGGCTTAACAGTAACAATGATATGTGATGATATTTGAGGAGTTTGTGGATCAGTTTCAACCTCCCCAGGGCTGCAAAGGTGATTGAGTTCAAGAGGGGTTTCAATATGAAGCTCATCTTTATGAGTAGGCTGAGCTGAGGATATAATATCATCATCTACAAAACAAGAAGAATGTAGTTCTTCTTCTTCCAAGGATGGATATATAAAGGAAGGTTGGTGATCAACCAAATAAACAAATAAAAATATGATACTGTTTATATGTGAAGGAAAAAACAAAAATGAGCTGATAAACAACAACAAAAGTTCACGAAGAAAGCTCATAAGATGATACCTAGTCATTCCCTTCATATTTCTATCAAGATGATCCTCCCGAGTGGAGTCTCTGATGTGGAGTTTCCAAGTAGATGATTACAAACAATTTTTGTATCCCTCTCTTGTCTACCATCAATAGTTGGATCTATGTCGTTCTTCCCAGGGAGCTCTTCAATCTGCTCAAATCCATCCCTGGAAACAATGCAATTTATGTTAACACTAGGAATCACCCTCAGACTATAATGAGGATAAACCCAGTACCTATCATTTTATACAGTGAATGTAAATGAGTTTTAAGGGGGTCAAATGGATAAGACTCGAGATAATAACATTTTAACTCATAAAATCGGGGTTGGCATGCACAAGCAATTGAGGTCTTGAATCAACTTCAGTCAGTAATTTGGGGTAAAGGTGAATAGGAGGAAAACTTTGGTGAGAAAGTGTAGAGGTCTATTATGGACATCAGGTATTCCAACAACCTAAGGAGGAAAAATATCAAACACAAGATCCTCTTGAATTCAAATTTTCAAGGAAATTGAAAGACATTATAACAACACTATAATCAAACATTCATCATAATACAGTTACAACAATCCATGTGAATCAATCAATCATGAACTCTCTCAGTATCAGAGGCAAATAAGATGGAAGAATAAATTTGAATTAGATTAATAAAGAAGTCTCAAATCAAGTTACATAACTAGAGAACCAGAGTTCTTCATCAAAATATTACAATAAGGGAGCCTAGCTCAACCCTCGACCCTAACAAAATATCAAAACTGAGTATATATACTTAAAACTACTACAACTCCGGGGAGCGTGATCGGACCAATGCATTAAGAATTTTAGTTGGTGCCTGCTCTGTTAGATTGTGCAGGCCTCCTCATGTTAGATGTGAGCCAGGCACAGTTATGTGCTTTACAGGAAACTATGTCCATAAGGAAGATTCAGATTGACAATTTGCCTTTATGAACTCTCTCTGCATGTTTTCCATTTATGGGGTGAGACAGTGGATCAACCGCCACTCCTTTTTCATTTACGGCTTCTTCTTGGGATCACAAAGAGGCTAAATTCCCAGGGCCTGTTGTGTGTTGCTAGATGCTTTACACTGCAGGTCCTATGAAACCCACGACCTTCCTCTTTTGCGCTTCCGAAATCTTGAGCCTCAGGTGCCAGCTCCTTCTTCATCACCCCTTCATGCTTGTGACCTTGAGCTATGACTTGGGGCTCCACCTCTGAGCACTTTGGAACTTCGGGCTTCGTCCACATCGACACTTCGGGCTTTACACATCTCTCATTTCAAATTTTCCGAAGTGACTTTCTCTGCAACTCAGATTTGGTGCCACGCGTCCCTCTGGATCGAACGACTCCTGCTCACTTTGGGTTTCTGGACTTCGTACCTTCGACGAACAACTTTAACAATATTATGAACTCTCGATTCCCACGATAATTTTCCACCGTCGATATCTCCCGATGAGATATATGGTCCAGATTTAACCTTTTCTCAACCTTGGGACTTCAGACCTTTTTCTATGGCGTTATACTTCGCGCACTTTCAGATTCTGAACACCCACGAACCTTCGATCTAAACTTCACATGGAATCCCAGCCGTTGGAAGTTGAACTCGCTTATCTGCTTGATTCGAGTCTGGAATGGGTCTCTCTGAAAGGTGCTCTTTGAAATCGAGACTGATGCCCGCGCAAGAAAAGGATTGGGTCGCCCTGCAACCCTTAGACATCTTTTTGTGATAACAAGTTTTAGATATCTGGTAAAACAAGTCCAAATCAGTTTTGTAACCTTTTGGCACTATTGTGATGCCATTTTAAACATTTAATAGAAATAAGAAAGCCTCCCCATTGAGACAAAGGCCGAGAGATGTAGGCGAGATTGTCGAACTCCGTTATCACTTTAGTGTTCTATGGTTTGTTGTTGATGATGCTTTATTTCAAATCTACATATGTGTATATGGCTGTTATGTTTTCTCACAATTTTTTCCTCTTTCATTTAGCTTCCTAATTGGTTAATTAACACATGCTTAAAAACTCAACAATTGTCTTATAAAATATCTTTCTGGATCAACTAATGAAGTTAATGGTTAGTTTTTATTCTTTCTAGGTTTATCATATTCGCGTTTTCTTCTGAAACACTTGGTTGATGTTATACAATCTTATGAAAAATGCTTTTTGTGATGAGAATGTTTCTTTAAAACGTTTTTAGTAATATTTTCCCCATTGGTGTTTATTCTCCTCAAATCTATTTGGAATGATTTCTAGATAAAAGGTTTATTCTTCTTAAAGACATTAAGAACAAGATTTTTTTATTGGTGTATTTACCCAGTTTTTTTTCCCTTCTCTCAATCACATCACATAAATCTTAAGTCTCTAGAAATTACTTTTATTTACCTAACTTGTTGCACCTAGGTAATTGATCTTAACAGATCAGATCATTATTCCCTTTCAAACCAAGCAATGATTTATCCATCTTAAAACCCCTATTGAACATTTTGAAACAAGGTGTGCTAGGCTTAACTCAATAGAAGTCTTGAGTTGACTTCTAGCACTAACACAGATCATGCACAAGAAGTAGAGATCGTCAACCAACAAGGTTGACACCTCAACAAATGGTTGAAAGAAGAGAGAATGTACTATGCTTCAATTGTGATAGAAAGTACATTAAGGGGCATAAATGTGGTGAGAATAAATTATTCTTCATAGACTATGAAGAGGAAGAAGGTTAGGAATTGGAACCACCACAAGATCTAGATCTAGAAGAGACTACTCCAACAATATCTTGTCATGTATTGGCCGACATCAGTACTTCACAAACCCTCAATATACAAGGACACATCAAAAATAAAAAGGTAAAATTATTTATTAATTTTAGTCATACCCATAGTTTCATCAATTATAAACTAGAAAAAGATCTCAATTTATTTGTATATCTTACATCGAAGTTTCAAGTAATGATTGTAGATGGGTCTACCATAAATTGTTTAGGGAAATTCCATAGTATTAAGCTCAACATGGGGAATGTTTTTGGATAAACCCATGATTTCCATCCAAATTAATTTTCAAGATATTTCCATGATATTTTCCATAGTGGCAAGAAAATCGAGCTTTGAGTTATCCAAGGAAAACTCTCTAAAATGATAATATCTAATAGAATGAAAACATTACTCAAAAAAGGACACCAAGGTGTAATTACACAATTGTGCTCACTAGATGTTCAAACATCTATATCCTATGCTCCATTAGATCTCCAAATAGTTATCAAGAATAATTCCTACGTATTTGTTGAAATTCCCAAGGGTCTTCCTCCTACTCGAGATCATGACCATGTTATTCATTTGTAGCCAGGAAGTGTACCGCATAACATTAGGCCCTACAGATATCCATATGCACAAGAAAGTGAGACCGAGCGCATGATCTAGAAAATGTTGGAGGTTGACATCATTCAACCTAGCCAAACATCCTTCTCTTCACCAATGATGATGGTTACAAAAAAGGATGGTCTATGGCATATGTGTCCACATTATCGACAACTCAACAAAATAACCATCAAAGATAAGTTTCCTATTCTTGTCATTGATGAATTATTAAATGAATTGCACGAAGATAAATTGTTCACTAAGTTGGATCTTTGTTTGAGATATCATCAAACCAAAATGAGGCCATAACACATTCCTAAATCATATTTTAGACCACATGAAGTTCATTATTGGGACTATTAGAGGAGAACATCATGGAAGAATACCTCCCTCACTAGGAGGGAGTGTTTATGTTTTGTAGAAGCGGGAGGTATTCCCTCCTGGACAACTTTTCTTAGAGAGGAATATTCCAAGAAGTCAAAGGAAGACCATTGAGCAATTGAATAACATCCCAGAAGAGACTTCATCCCACAGGAAAATAATAAAGTGTATATAGAATTTCCAGGAAGAGAAGTCGGCCCCAGCTAAGTGACTTGAACACTATAATTAAAGGTGATGCCTTACTCATTTTAACACACACCCACTCATCTCATCATCTCAACTAATATGGAAAAGGAGGTGCAAGTCTAAGGCAACCCTAGGAGACACAACGACTAGGGTTCTTGGTGGTTTATCTTGTGCACTATCTCTCAAAGAGTTTCATTAGGGTTTTGAGGTGACTCAGTTGTCTACCCTTGCTAGGTTTTGAAAAGAAGAAGAGACAAGTACTTGTTATCAGGGTTTCTTCATTGATGTTTTTTCCCTTGTGAATAGATCTTGTTCATGATTGTAATGTATTATTAGAAATATTCTATTTCAAAAAATATGGTTGGGTTTTTCCCCGAGTTTGAGGTTTTACCAGGATAAATATTTGTGTCTTGTTGTGCTTTTCTATTGCTTCTAGATCATACTTATATTTTTTAGTATATGATTTTTGAATGTTAAAATAAGATCAACATACTCTGGTAAATCTATTGCTACTGAAAATTTAAGAAAATCTAATAGTGGGAAGTCTAATGAATATCGAGGAACCCTGAAAAAAATAATGAAGTTTTGATAATTACTTAGTAATTTCCGACAATACAGTTGATTTTATATGTACCATCAAAACTCCATGTCAAGCTTAAACACCATATGTAGTAGTGTCAAAAAAATAACCATAAAGGATAAATTCCTCATTCTAGTAATTTATGATCTCTTGGTCGAGATCAACGACACTAAATTATTCACCAAACTTGATATGTGTTCTAACTCTCACTGAATTCACATGAAGAATGTCAATATTCCCAAAACTATTTTTTGCGCTCATGAAGATCATTTTGAGTTCTTGGTGATGCCCTTTTTTCCTTTCTAATGCACCTTCCACTTTCCAGAGTCTCATGATCCACATATTTCAACCCTTTATACATCTTTTTGTCCTCATATTTTTTTATGATATCCTGATCTATAGTAAAACATGGAATGCCCATGCCAACTATGTGGATCAGGTATTACAATGTCTATCTCACCATCAACTCTTTCTAAAGAGGTCCACATGTGCCTTTGGTGTCTTTGAAGTAGAATATTTGTGTCATATTGTTAGTAATGATGTTATACAAGTGGACCCAAAGAAAATTGAGGCAATGAAAGATCGGCCATGTCCTGAGACTGTTAAAATTTTACAAGGTTATCTTAGTCTCACTAGTTACTATCAAAATTTCATCAAGAAATATGGAAAGATTGTTTCTCCCCTCACCACCTTGCTTAAATAAAATATTTTAGTTGGAATGAAGCTATAGATCAGGCATTCTAGGATTTGAAGATTGCTACATGTGAAATGTTGGTACTCGCTCTACTAGACTTCACTAAGAATTTTGTTTTGGAATTTGATGCCTCGGGTAAATTCATAAGATTCGTTCTCATGCAAGAAGGAATACCCCTAGATTTTACCAGAAGACAACTATGTGACAGGCACTTGGGAGAATCCACCTACGAAAAATAAATGATGGCTATCTCGCATGCTATGGATATCCAACATCCCTACATTTTTGGGAAATGTTTCCAGATTAAAATTGAGCATCATAGCTTTAAATAATTCCTAGAGAAAAAGATTTAATGCTAAGAGAAATAATATTGGGTCACCAAAATGTTGGTATATGATTATGGTATCATTTAGAATAAGGGAAATGAAAATATGGTAGTAAATTCTCTCTCTTGAAAGTATGAAGAGGAAAGGTCCCTCTTTTTAGTCTCCTTCATCACAATATATTGATTGAATGAGGTTGACAAAGAATGGTTCACCGTGCCTCTACCAACAACTTCAAATGACACTCTATGCATCTCAAGGCTACACTTAGCACAATAAATAGATTCAATATAAAAAGAATCTATATTTGAGCAAATAGTCCAACTTTAAATCAATAGTTTTATTTAAACTCCATGCATCCCTAAAAGTAAATAATTGGATTTCATAAAACATATGAATGGATCAAATGTTAACTTTTTTTCACAAGGCACAACAACAATTATGGGTCTATTTCATCATCCTCTAAAAAACCATCCCTAATTTTAAATATTAAATTATATTATATATTGTTTACAAAGTAGTAGAATATGATTGTTTCCAAAGGCAGCCTTTAAGGCATAAAAATATATATAATAAAAAAGCATAGCATATAGACATAAGTCATTTAAGATAATATTATTAACTTATAAATCATAAATCAAATGATAAGTCAATTGAATTTAAGTTTAAAAAGATTGGGAAGATTGATTGTTAACTTTCCTACAAAATTTAATTGGTAAAAAAAATATTATATAATAATATATATATTAATTTTAAGTAATAATCCCTTACCAATACAAGTTAATGGGATTCACTAATATGCTTAACCATGTTTTAAAATAATACAATATACTTTAACTATAGTTGTTGATGGTTCCACTTGAATTAATTATGTCTCAATCCATCCTAATTCAGACCAATCATTCTAGAATCATATCTACAAATTCTATTAAATATTATTATGAAATATATATTGTATTTAATATAATTATTAAATATTAAAATTATTTAATAATGAGATATTGTTTGATTAATAATTTTTACGTCATATCTACAAATTGTATTAAATATTATTATGAAATATATATATTGTATTTAATATAATTATTAAATATTAAAATTATTTAATAATGATATATTGTTTGATTAATAATTTTTACATCATATCTACAAATTATATTAAATATTATTATGAAATATATATTGTGTTTAATATAAATATTAAAATTATTTAATAATTATATGTTGTTTGATTAATAATAATAATTATTTGTAAGATCAATTTACATTATAAATTTTGTTGAAAAATAATATTATTAATAATAAATTAATTATCATTTTTATAAATCACAATTAAGTGTTTTCACAGTTCAATAATTTTAACTTTTGGATTGGAATTTCAAATCTAAATATCTCATTAATGATTTCTACAAGTTGGATAGAAGTTTTGATAATAATAATAATTTATTTTTAAGGTTACAGCTAAATCACACTAAATTGATGTATAAGACCTCTTTATTTGTGAGACAAGAGATCTCTCTGCGCAGCAACAAAATGACTAAAAAATTACTTAACAAGAAAATTCCTTCCCTACCAATATTAATTATTTTTTACTAATTAAAATTCTCTGAGATAAACAAAAATGGTTTAGAAAAGTTCCAAGTCTTCTTTGGAGATTTTTTTGTATGGGACGTCCAACTATGAAAAAAATGATCCAAAATATTTTTAAAACAAATTCGAACATTTATACAACGGGTAAATAAATTGACCCCAAAAATGAAGTTGATGTATGATGTTTTTAGCTGTTGAATTCCATGCCTTCAAAGAGAAGAAACTGAAGAAGTTGATCATTGACGTTGGTAATTTGGGATTTGTCGAAAATACGATGAAATGGCAATGAATGAATTGATTTAGACATTTAATATGACAAAACAGTCATGTAGGATTTGAGTGCAATTCGAAAAGACGGAGGAAGAACAAGTCCTCGTATCAAAGAGATAAACGAAACACAGAGGAAGAACAAGTTCATGATCTTCAATATCTTTGACCGGCAAAAATCAAAATAGTTAATAGATCTCATGGACTTATTCTATGATTTCATTCAGATTTCCGTTTATACCATTCGCATTCGTGGGCATAAAACACATTGTATTGGGACCCG
>ML783819.1:348254-382013 GCA_009831015.1 Picea engelmannii | reverse complement strand
GAATCAGTTGTTTATAAGCTTAAACAATTTTATACTTATTAAAACATTATTAATCTTTCTTCATGTGGTCATCAACAATGTACAGCATATGAACAGTAAAAGTAAAAACCATCAGTCACACATGAAGGACACACAGAGACAGATTTTCACTAGGAAACCCATAAAGGGAGAAAACCTCTTCTTCTTCGAAATGATAGGCAGTCTTTTGAAGTTTTGTACATCATTTACAATTGAGCACCAACTCAATGTGAGGCTACTACCTCTGTCTTACAAGATGCAACTTGTTTGAGAGCTCCAACTCTCTGGTTTCTCTAGCACCCACTGGAAGGAAGAACCAACTCCCTGATTATTCCAGCACCAACTGGATGGAAGCACCAAATTCCTGAATATTCCAGCACCAACTGGATGGAAGCTCCAACTTCCAGTTACACAGGCTCCAACCTGCATAACAGAGAACACATGTTCTCCCTAGCACCACCCTGCCACCCTTGTTTCTCTGGCTACCACAAGATGGAAGCTACAACTTCCCGTGTTCAAGCACCCACTTGAACTTCTGAGGACAACAGTCCTCCCGAGCACCTCCCAACCTCCCTCAAATATCAAATAATGAACACATAGACAATTACACAGAAAAATCAATTCTTACCAATCTTTCTTTCTATTTGATCTTCAACAAACTGTTCTGCAATTATTTTATTCTTCTGGTTGTTTAGCAGGTCAATTGTGCATCACCTTTCTTATTCTACTCTATCTGTCCTTATGTTCTTCTTCTGCTCTCCATTTCATCTCTCCCTATGCATTTGTTTAATTTCCTTCTACGCCTCTGCTCCTTTTATTTTTCTTACTGTTTTCTCATTTTTCCCTTTTTAACAACAACCAAACACAGTTTCTCTCAACTTCTTTTATACACTCTGCCTTGACGGTTCCACTTCCCCTTCCAATCGGAAATCCAAGGAAATCTGTCTTGGCAACTGAAACGCTAATCGATTTGTCATTATTAGTTCATTTCTCTTAACCGGTTCATAACTGAAGCGTTAATGTATGAAGAAGAACAACAGCCCTCCGATCAATACTCGATCCAATGGTCCAGATCTAATCGGGATTTCACTCATCGCGATTTCGACAATTGCGATGTCAAAATTCACAAGTCCTCCAGACTCGCGATTCTCTGATTCCCGATGGCTCCTTTCATACGCTAGCCCTCCTGATCTTAGCTCCCGGTCAATGTGACCATCACTCTGTGACCACATCCTTATCTCTGACAACTGGCCTCCACTATGCCACCTTCCTCCTTCGCTGTTGTGTTGACATCTGGCCCCCATTCATCGGGGTTTCGCGGATCGCGATTCTGACTTGCACAAAACTCTTGTCAACAGAATCCCCGATTTCCTGATGAACAAAATGTCGACGACGCCTTGATCTTCGACACCTGTCCCTCAGATGGATGGTCCCGATCCCTCCGAGATTTTGAGACTTTCGATATCAAGTGACTTTGTCATTTCAAAGTCTCGATCGCCGATGCCTCTGCTGACGTCACACGTGGTTTGACACGTGTTAGATCCTGCCACGTGTCACTCTGATTCGTGACTTACATGTGCCTGAAGTGTTGAATCTGCCTGACACTTGTCATTCCCTTGTTGTGCCACGTGTCCCTGGCTGACGTGGTCTGCTATCGTCGGTTGGATCAATGGTCTCGATCACTTGTAGCTCGACGGCTCAGATTAGATCTCACGATTTTGCACATCGCGATTACTCCCACTTCTCCTTGTACTTTAAAGGGCGTGTATGTTGTCTTTGATCTGAAGATGATCGGGTCTTGTGCTTGAATCTAATGGTCATTGAGTCATCTCCACAACCATAACTGTACTCGCACTCCATGCAGAGATTCAACGGTCCAGATGCAGTCCTTATCCAATGGCTGTGATTACATCGTGAAATCACATATCGCGATTTCGGGGTTTTCATTGTCATTGTTCATGAGACTCGTGAAACTCCGATTCCCGATTCTCCGATGAGAAAAATCAATGGTCCATATCTCAAGCTTTCTTTAACGGCTGCGATCAGATTGCGAAATCGCATATCGCGATTTCGGGGTTTTCGTTTTCGAGTGAACTGGACATTTGAAAGTCCCGATCCCCGATTCTTCGATGGCTTATCTCTCTCGCAACTTCTACAGATCTGACGACCCTCGTTCTTTCGGGAAATTTGAATGAGATCCTACGGTCACTGACTCTTCTCCTCTCGATTATTGATGCGCCGCTATTCATTGCTATTGTCATCACTGTAACCACAACTGTACTTGCCATCAATGACAAGTATACACTGATTTGCTTTCTGTTAACTGAAATTGCCAACACCTTTAAGTTTGCATGTCTTTTTTTGAAGAACTCGTACTTTGTCGGTTTTTTTCTAATGTCCTCAATAATATACTATGATCTTTGAACAAACGTTGTTGCAATTTGAAATTTTAATTGAGTGTATTTTTCTTATTTATTTGTACATGAGAGGCTGTAACATTACATATATCTCATGTTAATCTTATAAATAATTAGGAAAAATTATCATCTACTTTAATAAAATTTATTTTGTTATGTATATTTTATATTTATATAATAATAATTTAATTTTAAAGTCATTGTTAAACCACACATCAAATTGATGTATAAAATCTTTTGTTTG
Source organism: Picea engelmannii (assembly GCA_009831015.1). Classification (NCBI taxonomy): domain Eukaryota; kingdom Viridiplantae; phylum Streptophyta; class Pinopsida; order Pinales; family Pinaceae; genus Picea; species Picea engelmannii. The sequence continues at coordinate 379,334 of ML783819.1, read as the reverse complement.
TGAGATAAGGAACTAGTCTAATTCAGTGATTTGACTACTAAAATTTATGTAGGTGTACATGCTCTACCCCTCTTGATTTCTAATCAATTTTATACCAACAATGAATTTGGTCTTAGGCCTGTAGGTGGATTGGCAAAGCCACCCTCCTCCTATCCTTTGGACTCTTGGTGGTCTCAGCTTCAAGTTCCAAATGTTTGGATGATTGGTTCAAATGTGGTAGTTGGGGTTTTTAGTAAGGTAATTGGTCTGAAGTGGCATACAAAGGGTAATTTATAACTGTCAAGAAGCAATTATGGAGGTTAAACCTATGCCTAAATAAAAAATTAAAACCCAATAACAAATTTGTAATCAATGTGATACCAACAACCGATCACATTTATTGTCCTTTCTGTTAAATGGAGTAATTTATGAGTAATTTCTCCCACTTTCTTGACCAATTTGATAGTTGATAGGAATAATAAATTCACTAGATAAGATAATGAGCATTTATTAGATAGGTGAGAAGATGGAATGTTGTAGGAAAATATCTAGTTCTATGTATTTACATTTCAAGTTATCATATCAATATGGAGAAGAGTTGAAAAAATCCATTGCATTGTGTGTGTTTGATATATTTTACATATACTTGCATCTACTTGAAATTGAGCATGGTATAAAAGCAGGATTACAAATATTTGAAGATAGGAGAGAAATTTGAAGGTTGTTGGAGAGAGATTTTGAGCTTGGTGAAGTCGCAGGATGAAGAGGAGCTTTGAAGGATGAAATATGTGGAGAAAACAGAAAAAAATCTAAAACAATTTTCAAGTTTTGGAGTTGGTCATCCCCTGTTAGTGTACACAGAGCAACCAGGCTCCTAGGTCACCCACGAAGAGTGTATAAGGATGAAACCAGGTGGATACTCATGCTAAAAAGTTTTTTGGGTTTGGTTTCCTTCACGCCTAAGCTAAGGTGTGACCCTAAGAAAGTTTTTTGGTTGGTTTCTAAATAAGAAAAAGTTCAAGATGTACACCAGAAAGGGGGGTTGACTGTCAGTAGAAGATCCATGGAGTCTAACAATAATTCGGCATTGCCATGGGGATTGATTTTAACAGGTAAAAAGTATTATGTATGGTCCATCAAAATGAAAAATTTCCTTTGGTCCAAAGATTGTTGGGAAACAATAGTTAATTGGTTCACAGAATCAGATCCAGTTGATCTACAAGCAATGAAAAATGAATAGAGAAATTCTCTTGGAGAAATCAGGAAAAATGAGAGAAAATCCCTATGGTTGATCCAACAAGGATTAGAGGAATATATTTTCCAACAGGTAGTAGTAGCATATCATGCCAAACAATTATGATATACTCTTGAAATTTCCTATGAAGGCACATATAAAGTAAAAAATGCAAAGTTGCAGAAACTTAGGAAGAGTTTTGAGACTCTTCAGACAAAGGATTTGGATTCAGTGGATCATTTTATGACCCATATCACTAGAATCGTCAATCAATTGTGAACGCATGAAGAATAAATTCATGATCAAAAGGTCATTTATAAGGTACTTAGAAGCCTTCTTGATAATTTTAATATGGTTTTGTTTTCCATATAAGAGTCGAAAGACCTGTCAACATTGACAGTTGAATAACTCATGTGATATATGTTAACTAATGAGAATAGGTTTAGTCAAAATATTGAATCTTTGGAGAACACATTTCAGTCTCAGACCTCCATAAGCATAGGTAGAGGTAGAGGGAATATAAGAATTGGAAAAGGACACTCTCAAGAAGGAGAGAGGTAAACGTCGGAACATTTATAATACAATGAACAGTCAGAAAAACCACAAAGATACTCTCAGAACCAAAGGGGGGGAGGCATAATTTAAATCATCCAAGGTGGACTCACAAATCAAGCATGCAGTGATATTATTGTAAAAACTTTGGTCACTATGAAATTGAATGTATAAATAAGAAAGCATACCTAAATAGGGGCAAATCAAATGGTACCAACGATGAAGAAGGAACATTTGAATCAATGTTCTTCTCATGCCAAGTCATAGAAGAATCGAGCAATAATTGTTATCTTTGATTATTGGACAATGGCTACAACAATCATATGATAGGTAAAAAATATTTGTTTTCTAGTTTAGATATCTCTGTCACATCTCAAATTAAATTGGGAGATGATTATCAAAAGAAAGTTGTAGGCAAGGGTGCAGTCTCTGTATTGACTAAGAAAGATGAAAAGAAGGATATTCATGATGTTTATTATGTACCAGGTCTTAGACATAATATGATGAGTGTAGGGAAGATGAATGAACATGGTTATAAGGTCATTTTTGAAGGTTCGAAGTGTACAATCTTGGACAAACCACCCATCAAGAAAATCATATCTACAATACAAATGACCAAAAATATAATGTTTCCTTTGATATTGAGAAATCTTAATTTGTCACAGTCATATGCCAAAAATGTATCAATATCATATGAGACTTGGTTGTGTCATCTTAGATATGGTCATTTACCATTTAATAGTCTTAGTATTTTATAGAAGAAGCTTTTTGTCAAAGGTTTTCCCATAATAAATGAAAAAAAAAAAAATTGTGAGAGTTGTATTTTGGTCAAACACTAAAGGGATAGTTTTCCCAATGCTTCTTACAGTGAAAAAGAAAACCTCAAGGTGGTGCATACAGACCTTTATGGTCCAATGTAAACTCATCCAATAGGAGGAAACTTTTATTTTATAACATTCATTGATTATTTTAGTAGGAAAGCTTGGGTGTATTTCCTCAAGAAAAAATGAGAGAGAATTGAAAAAATCAGAATTTAAATCTATGGAAAAGAAACAGAGGGAAGTACATCAAAGTAATCAGATCGGATCGAGGAGTTGAGTATGATTCAAAAGAATTTACAACTTGCAGGAAACATGGGATCAATAGACAATTTACCACAAGATACTCTCCACAGCAGAATGGAGTAGCTGAAAAGAAGAATGAGACAATAATGAATATGGACAAAAGTACGCCGAAGGAAAATAAAATTGTCAAATGAATTATGGGGTGAAGCAGTGGCATACTTAGTTTATATTGTAACTTTTTCACCAACCATCAGTCTGAAAAATCAATTCCCTTAAGAATCCTAAATTGGTATGAAATCTAGTGTTTCTCATTTTAAAGTTTTTGGTTGTGTGGCTTATGCTCATGTTCTCGAAGAGCTCAGGAGAAAGCTTGATGATAGAACTGAAAAATGTATATTTTGGGGATATATTGAGAATTCTAAAGCATATAGGATGTACAATATTGTTAATAAGAATTTGATAGTAAGCAGAGATGTTAAATTTGAAGAAGATAAATATCGGTATACCCAAACAAATGAAATAATGGTAGATCTGATTCCTTCTATATAGGAATACAAAGAGACATAGAAGCTATAGGACAACAATCTTCTCAACCAAGACTTCCAAGATTGCAATTACAAGGCCAAGGAGAACGAATAGATCACCATTCTTCTTCTTATTTTAGCAATGATTCGAATCCCACTATAACAAATTTAAGGAACCCAAAAACAAGAATCCTGAGAGAAATTTATGAATAGAATGATGACATGGATAAAAAAGAACATTTTTCTTTATTATCATGTCAACCAATATATTTTGAAGAAGCGTTCAAGGATGAAAAATGGGTTCATGCAATGAACGAAAATTTGAAGTAATTGAAAGAAACAACACATGGGATCTTATAGATCTCCCAATAGTTAAAACGAACATTGGATTTAAATGGGTTTATAAGAAAAAATTGAATGAGAAAGGAAAAGTATAGAAGAACAAGGAAAGACTTGAAGGAAAAAGGGTTTGCTCAACAACCCGATATTGACTATGGAGAAACATTTTCTCCAGTATCATGTTTGGATAATGCCAGAGCAGTTTTGGTAGTTGCAACCCAAAAAAAATGACTAGTCTATCAAATGGATGTTAAATCATCCTTTCTAAATGAAATTTTAGAGGAAGAGGTTTTTGTGGATCATCCACCAAGATTCCATATTAGCGGTAAAGAGTACAAAGTGTACATATTGAATAAATCATTTTATGGTTTGAAGTAAGCTCCAAGAGATTGGTAAATTCACATTATTCTTATTTTTTCAACAATGGGTTCAACATGAGCAATAATGAGGCCACACTTTACACCAAAATAGATGAGAAAGGCAATATTTTGAGAGTTTGTCTCTATGTTGATGACATTATTTTTACATGAAATTTTTTATTGAATGAATTCAAAGCAGCCATGCAAACTGAATTTGAAATGAATGATCTTGGTCTTATGAAATATTTTATGGGAATTGAAGTTGAGCAATTGGAAAAAAAAAAAAAATTGTTAGCAAAGATATGCCATAGATATTTTGAAAAGGTTGAAAATGAACAAGTGGAAGCCATCAGATACACCAATTGCAACAGGTACAAAACTAAGTAAACAAGATGAAGGAACAACAATTGATTATACTTTGTATAAGAGGCTTGTAGGCAGGCTCATGTATCTTACAACTACCCGACCAGATATCATGTATGTAGTGACCTTAATTTAGAGATTTATGGAAAATCCCAAAATCACTCATTGTAAAGTTGGAAAAATAATTTTGAGATATATTGCAGTTACAATAGATTATGGAATTTGATATTCCAATTCATAATATGACACATTGGTTATATATACAGATAATGACTTTGCACGTAGCATTGATGATAGGAAAAATATTTTAGGGTATGCATTTCTATTGGGTACAACTTTAATTTCATGGGCTTCTAAGAAATAGCCCATTGTCACAATATCTTCGGCAAAAGCAGACTATGTGGTAGCAAATTCAACGTCATGTCATGTAGTTTGGCTGAGAAGTATCCTTAGTGATCTTACACATGAAGAGAAGGAGCCAACTCATATATTTTGTGACAACAATTCAACAATTGCATTATCTAAAAACTATGTGTTTCTCCTCAAGAGTAAACACATTGATACTCGCTACCATTTCATTCACAAGCTTGTCAATGATGGTATCATTATGCTAATTTTTTGTGGTTCGAAAGAACAATTAGTAGATATCTTCACAAGCCATTGTGAAGAAATACTTTTGAATTTAAAAGACAACACTTAGGCATTGTTTGTGCAGATTTTTCTAATGGTTGAAATTAAGGGGGAGTGTTAAATGGAGTAATTTATTCCACTTTCCTAACCAATTTGATAGTTGATAGGCATCATAAATGCACTAGATAAAATAGGTGAATGAGAATTTATTATAAATGTGAGAATATGGAGTGTTGTAGGAAAATATCTAGTTCTATGTATTTGCATTTCAGTTTATCATATTGATATGGAGAGGAGTTGAACAACTCCATTGCATTGTGTGTTTTTTCTCTGTTTTAGATATGCTTGCCTCTGCTTGAAATTGAACACTTTCAATACTTGATTAGATACATAATTTTCCTAATACTCGAATGCTCAATACAAAATATGACTTGATATTCGAAAGTGGGACATGTTATTTCATAACTATTATTTAACTTGTTTTAAATTTGAATGAATGAAATGGGAAGCTACACAGGTTTCTAGTTTTGTCTGTTTTAGTGGGGCTGTGATTTATTATAAAATTTTACCATATAGGCTCCATTCTCAACATCGTCCATGTATAACTTTCAGCCAATTTCGATGCATGTCACACCATCAATTAGGTTGTTTATGAAACACCAAACCAACTAGACAAATAAAAACATGGAAAACAAAATTGAGTACGAAGAAAACGAGTGGTACTTGTGAGATTTCGCAAATGAAAATTTCCATCAGAATTATTCGATCAGACAATGACAAAAAGCTCGGAATATTTCCAATTTGATTTCATTTTTCCATGGGTGTCACACCAAAATTTGGAATGGTTGGAGACAATGCATGCTTCTACAGCATGAGCTTGCAGCTAATCGAATGAAGAATGAAAGTTGGGAAGCTCAGACGTCTTGGGTGCATGCCATGCCAAGGTGAGCTAACCAAATGATCAATGAACACCAAGATGACTTCGATGCCCAAAACCAAAAAATGATGGGTCCACTAAGGAATAGTGTGCCTAGGAAAAGGGAGCATGCCCTTTGGCAAGTCAACTTAGAAACAAAAAGTGGACAAGTCCAGGGGGTGCATTGTGGGTTGAACAGATGTGTTGGTTAGCAAGACTGTGCACCTATATAACTAAGAGAGAGAACCATTTGGAAATTTTTCCAAGAGGAAAGGTTGTATTTGGAAAGATTAGATTCTTTCATAGTCACATATTGAGTGTTCTGAGGGAGCGACCAAGAAGGGGGTGAGCTCCCCCCAAGGAGCCAAATAGATCTTATAGGGTAAACTGAGCCTCCTTGGGTAGAAAGAATTGAGGAGTAGGTTTAAGAAATTATATCTTGAAGGGATTTGTTGGAACAAATGAACTATGGTAGAGAAATGGAGGTCGCTCCAATATGAGGCAAAGGGAAAGTATGAACTGAGCATGGTTGCATACGCAATAAGGAAAAACCGCAAGAATTGCAAAGACGAAGAATGAATGACTTTTGTTCAGACAGAGGAAATGAAGGAATAGAATGTGAAGACAACTAACCGAAGATGAGTTGTATGTTTTTCGCATAGGTTCAATGTATCAAAGCGAAACATCCTTTATGTAAACTTTATTTATGTGGCACAAGGGTTTGGCTCGAAACATTGTTGTTATGTTTGGTGTAAAGAAGTCTTTTGAGTACTAGGTCAGTTTGGCCTCCCACACACACGTTTTGTTTGCACTTATGTATGAATGGTTTATCTTTACTGTTGAATCTAAGTATAAGAAAAACACAAACATAACTAAGTAATAAATGAGACAATACGAAGACGTAACCCGATTTGAGTAATTTGGTTTCGCCTTGTCGCCGAATGACAAATGTCGATGTCGCACAGTGACTGGGAACATTGGGTGTTTTCCTCTTCCCATCTAGATGTTCACTAGGCCCATGAAAAGTGGTATTAGAGAAAACATTGAGTTGCAGTTCATACAATTGAGAACATTTTCCAGCATGCCAACTTCAGATCGTGCACTACCRAAGATAACAGTTGAGTCAATTGGGTTGCGGAAGACGATTGAAACTTTGGAATGAGGTTACTTGTTGAAGAGTCATGCAAGTTGGTTAATGGAAGGTGACTTAACAATCAATTGATTTATGCATGGTGTCCTGGTGTAGAAGAATTTTAGGGCGTGAATATAACAAATGAAGAAACTGGGTTCAGTTGAATGAAAAACGTGACTTGACGAAGTTTTTTGTATCATTGAGCTTGGTTGAAGGCTTGATTTGAACAATTTGAACGCATATTGTTGAGATGAGTGCATGTTTGGATTCACTATACACATATGTTGGGTCCAATTGTTGCATACTTTTAGTTGCAGTGACGAATGGATGTGACAGAGTGTGGCATGGAGCTTGGCACCTTGGCAACAAAGGGAAACTAAGGTTTGGATAGTGAAATATTGGTGGGATTGTGTGGTTGGGCACATCATAATTTTTTGACTTAGCCAAAAAATGAGCTTGCACTTGCACCACATCAAGGAGGTTCGTTTGCAAACTTAGACTTGGTAGTTCACACAAGTTGCAGACTTATGATGATATGAAGACTTGAACCAAAAGGTTGTCTAAGATGTCATGAAAAAGTATGATTGATTCAAGTTCTTTGTAACATATGGATTGTTGCATTGGTTCCTTTGAAGGGTGAATGGGGAGACTTGACTAAATACAAGGGTGACATGTTTCCATCACAGACTTGGGAAGGTCCAAGTGTTGTGACCTTTGTTGGAGTCATGAATAGTTCAAAGCGCTCTGAGGGAGGTAGATGTGAACGAGGACTTGGAGCATCATGCTTGAGCAAGTCCAATAAATGGACTTAGACAATTTTGGTGACATATATGGGGATGTCTTGGAATTTTGTCTAGCTTTCTTGTGAAGTGCATTTAAGGGTTTGCTATGATGAAGAAGACAATGAGACATTCATTTCATTGGACAGAAGGTTGGATGAGGCACTTTGATCCATGAGTGCCTTAGACACATTAGTTGGGTCATGAGGTGACTCAACTATCACACAAAGATCCAAATGATGAAGTGTCTTGGTAGATTCAAGTCAATTAGTTCCAAGAGGTGAATGGAGGCAGAAAGGAATCGACCAAGGGGATTTTTGAAAGACAACCGATATGGGTCATAATAGAGACTGAGTGGATTGGGTTATGCACTCCTACATATGGTTATGGGACATGGGATAGGAAGGTAATTTTTAGGATGCTTGTGAATGATCATGGATTGGCTCAGATATGCAAAGATTGTTGGTTGGAGTTGATAGAGGAATTGGCTCAAACATTGTTTTGCATGGAAATCTTTGGGTGACTTGTTCCACTTGGAACCATTTGGACTGTACATGGGGAAACTTGTGAAGGAATTTATGGGATTATATATATCATAAGATAACACAACATGATAAAATGAAGCACAAATGGTGAAGTAGTGTGGAGGTGACAATTGAATGTGAGAGACTTGTGCACTTTGATTGTTTCATGGACATGTGATGAAGAAGATTGGACGTTGACCGATGAATCGAGGCTCATACTTGACTTGGTAATACTTGTTAAAGAGAACCATGGTGTCATGGAGGGCACAATTGCAACAATGATGAGGCAGTCCCATACATTTAATGAAGTTTGAAGGAAGACTTCATTTTTTGGTAAGGTTGCAACACAAGGAAGGAAGTTTTCCTTAGTGATTTGTTGCATGGAAGAGTCAATTTGCAGATCCATGAGGAGATAAATTTGACATGGAGGTGTGTCATCAGGCAGGTGATCAGATAGTTGGACTGGCCAGTCAAATTATTTGATAGTTTGATGAGCTAGTGCACAATGACATGGAAAATGGGTCAGACTTCAAGAGCACAATGATTCGTTTGTGCATCACTTGGTTGTTGGAGAGGAACTTCTTGACAGAGTTGGATGAAGAGAGTTACAAGTGTGACCTTTCCTTGGTATTTTTGAGTTGGACCAAGTGATGAGGATATAGATAGAAAAGACCAAATCTTGACATGAGGATGTATGCCCACGACTTGCACACGATGGTTGGACTAGCCACCCAACTAGTGTTGGAATTGGAGTGCACAATGTATAGATACATGAGAAAAATGGTTGAAGCAAAGATGTAGCAGAAGGTCATGGAATTTCAACACTTATTCTTTTTTTTTGTGGTTATGGTTGCGGAAAAAGTTTTCATCGGAGTAGAGGAGCGAATGAATGTCATCGATGATCACAAAAAATGAAATATGTTGGCATTGTCAGAAGGACAATGAATTTGAGTGGGTGAGGGTGTAACAGCTCAAGAATTGACTGAGCATGCACGCCCCTCCACCAAAGGATTGGATGGACGAGTTGGGAAAGAGAGTGCTCGATTCAGTTGATGAAAATGAAGGACATCTTATCCGGAGAAGACAGGATCTTTGGGCATGAATTGTGCCAAAGATGTCTTCACCGAGAAGACTTGCAATAGAGGTCGAGATGGTGACTTAACCGAATAAGAGAGCTAGGTGGGCACCTCGTAGAAGATATGGTCATCTCACCGAAGAAATGGTTGGTTAAATGAAGTGGACGCCCCATGGAATCCATGGGAATGCCATCGAAAGTTTGAATGATTTTAGACGACAGATGCTCCGGAAGCATGAGTGCTTAGCTAACCGAATGAAGAACAGATGTTGGGAAGCTCGGATGCCTTAGGCATGCGTCATACCAAGGGGAGTTGACCAAACAATGAAGGAAATAGAGAATGAGTGACAAGATAACTTGCGTCCCCAAAACTGAAAAACGATGGGTTGCCTAAAGAAGAGTGCCCCCAGGAAAAGGGAGCTCGCCCTTTGGCAAGTCATCTTAGAAATGAAAAGTGGAAAAGTTAGAATCATATATTGTCAATAATATTATATCCTAAGTTTTAAACTAAAATCACCTTCCCTCTCTTGAAGTAAGGCAAGTTAGAATGATCCCTTGATGGTATGGTACATGCCCTCGGTATGGCCTCTGATATTTCCTATGGACTCTCTTCTATTTTTTTAAGGCAATAAGTATCAGTTGAAATATAAGCATAGAGATCAATTCCTATGAGACTTCTCTTCGATTCCGTATTCTTTCCATAATGAAAGGAGATATATACCAATCATTGTGTGGAGGTTAGTCACCTTTATTGTGAGGTGGGCCTAGTACCCAACCCTATCTTTCCTCTAGTATAGTAGGTTTCCTTGTCTAGACTCTTTACATTTTTTTTTATATCTATGCTTTTAACTAGGTAAATATTTCAACATAGGTCTATATTTGGGGGTAAATTAACTCATATAGAAGTTAAAGATCAACAACCGTAATTAATACTTGTAACAACTCATTATATAACTAGGTCAACAAAAACCTATATTTAACTAGGTCAATAGAAACCTATATTTAGGGTAAACTAAGGTATATAGAAGTTCAAGATAAACAAATATAATTGATACATGCAACAATTTATTATATAGATATTTTATTTACTCAACATGTACATAAACTACTATTTATTTAGTTTAATAGTTTTTGACCTAATTCATCAACTTGTAGTATATTTAGTGGCTTAACTTGTCTTTAATTACCATCAATATGTAATTTAATTAATCATTAAATATTGTTAACTAATATTGTATTTTCTAGTTAATGAACTATTAATTGTCATAAATTTATAATATATTTACTAGTTTAATGAATCATTGCCATCTATTTTTATTTAGTTTAATAGTTTTTGACTTAATTCATCAACTTGTAGTATATTTAGTATCTTAACTTGTTTTTAATTACCATCAATATGTAGTTTAATTAATCATTAAATATTGTTAACTAATATCATATTTTCTAATTAATGAATTATTAATTGTCATAAATTTATAATATATTTACTAGTTTAATGAATCATGGCTATCTATTTTTATTTAGTTTAATAGTTTTTGACCTAATTCATCAATTTGTAGTATATTTAGTAGCTTAATTTGTTTTTAATTATCATCAATATATAGTTTAATTAATCATTAAATATTGTTAACTAATAACATATTTTCTAATTAATAAATTATTAATTGTCATAAATTTATAATATATTTACTAATTTAATGAAGCATTACCATCTATTTGTAGTATATTTAATCTTTATATATATATATATATATATATATATATATATATATATATATATATATATAATCATCTATTTGTAGTATATTTAATCTTTATATATATATCTCATAATTATTATATTTATTGTTAATTTAATAATTTAATAATTATTATATTAATATATAGTTTATTAATTTTATAATCATTATATTTATTATTAATTTAATAATTTAATAATTTCATATTCATTTTATTTTAAATATTCATTATCATTCAATATAAATCTACATAAAATAATAATTTATTAAATATCATGAAATTATATAATATTACCATGCAATATTGATATTCATCCAATATCAAATATAAAACATATATAATAAATAATAAAACTTGCATTAAAAAGTAAAATCTACTAAGTGTGAGAGTTTGCATTAAATAATATTTTACATATATAATAAGTAAATAATAAGCATATGGTACCTCTATTTATCAACATACATCCTCTAAAATAAAATAAAAAAAATCAATGTTGTGTAATTTGAATTCATTGTTAATTTAAACTTTTAAATTAATCTTGTGGTAGTTTTTTTTTAGGGGAATGGGCTATGTAAATTTATACAAAATTATTAATATTTTGGTATTTAAATTGCATTTTTGAATCTATAAATAAATTAACATGCTTAATTAAAAACATTTGGGAGACTAAGACTATACAAACTTAATCCTTCAAATTTACAGATCCAATCATTGCTAACCAAATTTAAAATGTATAAATAAATTAACATGCTTAATTAAAAACATTTGGGAGACTAAGACTATACAAACTTAATCCCTCAAATCTACAGATCCAATCATTACTAACCAAATTTACGACAAAATCAAACATAAAAATCATAAAAAAGACAACCAAATGATGGTAGAACGTTTGGACTAAGCTCTTTTCTTGTAACAAAAACGGAGCAAAAATAATGTCATTTTCATTTTCATTGAATGAAATGGGCAGCTGAGCATGTTTCTTATTTTGTTGGTGTCAATTGGTCCGTGATTTATTATAAAAGTTTATCATTTTCATTGAATGAAATGGGCAGCTGAACAGGTTTCTGATTTTGTTGGTGTCAATTGGTCCGTGATTTATTATAAAAGTTTATCATTTTCATTGAATGAAATGGGCAGATGAACAGGTTTCTGATTTTGTTGGTGTCAATTGGTCCGTGATTTATTATAAAAGTTTATCATTTTCATTTTCATTGAATGAAATTGGCAGCTGAGCAGGTTTCTGATTTTGTTGGTGTCAATTGGTCCATGATTTGTTATAAAAGTTTACCACAACTAATCTAGACTCCATTCTCAACACGTCCATGTCTAACTTTCCGCCAATTTCGATGCAGGTCGCACCGGCAATTAGGTGGTTTAAGAAATACCAAACAAACCGGAAAAATCAAAGTTTTGTCTGTTTTGGCTGTGATTTATTATAAAAGTTTACCATCTAGGGTCCATTGTCAACACCATCCATGTATAAATTTCAGCCAATTTCGATGCAGGTCCAAACAATTAGGTGGATTACGAAATACCAATCAAACCAGAAAAATCAAAAGCATGCCCAAAGAAAATTGAGTACGAAGAAAACGAGTGGTACTTGCACCTCTCTGTTTTCAACTGCAATCGTGCGAGACTTCGGAAATGAAGATTTCCATCGGAATTCTTCGATCGGACGCCGACAGAAGGCTTGAAATTTGTCCAAATTCCTACTGCACTTGCGTTTCATTTTGCTATGCGATGAAAGGTCAAATTGGACCGAGTAATTTGGAACTTTCGTATCCAACTTCATATTTTTCCTGTTCTTTTAAATCAGGTTCTTAAATATTGACCTTAAAATTTTCTTACTTAAACGCAACTATGTAAAACCATAACAACTCTCAATTCTCGAAGACTTGAAAAAGCTAGCCAACTTCAATTCTGTAATCTCCACTCTAATTCCAGACGTGATGAACACCTTATCTGGCCGTTTACAATAAATCTTTTAGACCTAAACAGGACCAACGACTTTGACAAAACAGATAACTCAGAAGTCAAAATGTCGCAATCAAACATTTAAGATTTATATTTAAAAAAACTCTAAATACAAATTCATCACTCTCCTCTCCCAGAAATCTCTATACGATAAAACCAGGATGTAAATCCGAATTCCTCACTCTAAACTCCCAAAAACAAGAATCGGTCTTTGTCATATATATATAAACCAGAATCAGTCTTTGGTCTTTGTTATATATACGTATATGAAAGCCCGCTTTCAAACTGAACATCCAAATTTGAAATTCTTCTTCTCTCCCAAAAGAAGTCGCTATGATAAAACACTCGAAATGGTTTTTGGTAAAAACTTGAATTGGTCTCTGCTACATATATGGTAGCTTAATATCCAAGTTCAAACTATGAGATATTTGAGATGTTGGGCTTCGATGATTTTGTAGCGTTCCGATGATTTTATTCACAAACGTATGATTTTTTGTGGTGGCTTAACCTGAAATGATTTATGCTTTTATTCCATAATGTAATTGGCTTTGTTTAAATGTTCTACATTTTGGTAATTTTTTTTTGGGAATCTAGTAATATAAATTTGGACAAAGTCACATTTTTTGTTGTTTAAATTGGATTTTTAAGAGCATAAATGGATTCATCATTGAACATGTACACTTACACAATATGGTTACAAGACGTTACGGAGCTACCAACTCACGGTAAACTAACTCATTAACTAGTTAAAGATGTAATTATGTATTTTATTTAACACTCCCCCTTAATTACATCCGATAAAAACTCATTATCACTAGCGTCATCATCCAATGCAATAGAATTCACACTCCCCCTTATGATACAATCATCAAGTTAGCATACGAGTAGACACCCTCGTATCTACGCAAGTGGACTTAATACCACATTCCTCTACCAAAGTGGACTTAATACCACATTCCTCTACCAAAGTGGACTTAATACCACATTCCCTTAATACCATATTCCTCTACCAAAGTGGACTTAATACCACATTCCTCCACTCGCCATCGCCTCAAGCTGCTCAAAACCATGGATATTTGTGATGTATCATGGCCAGCGCTTCATGCTGCTCGAAACCAAGGATACATGCTACATGATCACATACTGACCTATGTAGGCCTGATTCAATTAGGGCTTATTGAACATGGAGAACAAAGCTTGCTTATAGAAAATCTCACAACTTCTTACAAATGGGACCAAAAAACTTAGACCAAAAAATTTACTGGAGTGTCTAACAGAGTGTCGGGTACAACTGAACATGCATCCTATCTTCTCCACTCTTTCTTTATGTCTTCCCAGCTTTTAAGTTTCCTTTTTTTCTCGGGGTGCTTTTTTCTGCATGCAATTTTTTCTGCATGCAATTTTTACTGCTCAATAATGCGGAAATGTTGTCCATAAAATGGCTCAACGTCGACGATACTTTCTTTCAACAATAGAAGAGGAAATACTCTTGTCTTGTAGCTTCTTCTCCCTGAAATCCTCAATTTTCTTTCTTGTAGACTATTCACTCCATGAAGACTCTTCTTCACTAGAATATGCTTCTTCGATTCACTGATATCGGCTCTCCGTTGGCTTCATTGGACACTCTGCCCTGATTGGAATATTCTTCTTTGATTGCTTCACTCTTTGAAATTTTCTTAATAAATGCCAAAATAAATCTCATCACATACATTTTCCTCTTGAATTTACATTGGTCTTGGATTTCCATATTCTCATGTCATTTGTTAGAGTCACGAATTCTAACAAAATAACTATACCAATATTCAGTTAGCTAGACTCAATAAGATTCAACACATTCTTCCAAGACACAAATATTTTCTCATATCACCAAAGCATTGAAGTTATTTTCATCAACTTTAACAATTTACACAAGCAACAACTCTACACACTAAGCATGCTTTCAACAAACAAACTATTCCCAATCATTTTGACAATTTCATCCAAATCCACTCCAAACATAACATTTACATGTGGCACTCCATATCTGTCCACTCAATTCGATATCACATGAAATCGTCCATTCTATTCTCAGTGTCGTATCGTTCTTCTTTCTTTTTGAAGACTGGCGATGATATTTCTTAATGACAAATCCTTTCTAGCCTTTCTTCTTAATGACAAATCCTTTCTAATGGAAAATCCTTTCTAGCTTTTCTTTTTATATGGCCTGCTCTAAAATATTAAACTAAAACACTCCTCTTTTATAATTCAAAAAACACTTTATTTTTTTTATTTCTTTATGATAGTTGAAACTTAAAATAAAACTCACGTCCTCTTTGGCTTTACACATCATTTTAAAAATTACAATAAAATTCTTCTCATGTATGTCGAAAATCTGTGCCTTGGCTTTTCATAGCATTTTAAAATTTATAATAAAATTATAATAAATTACTTCTCTTTATCCTCAACATTTTAAAATTTATAATAAAATTATAATAAATTACTTCTCTTTATCCTCGTTGGTGGTTGAGGCTTCTCCACCGCAATTGGATTCGTGAGGACTCCCTATATCCACTGCTATTTCTCTAAACAGGGTCTCCACAGGCGTCCAACAAAACCTCCCTCGATTCTTGTGTGCGAGGTTCCTTTCTTCCAAACACTTGAACGGCTCGACTCAGCTCTACTGCAATCTTAATTGTTCTTTGATCTCATAATGAGGAACATTGCTTTCACAGTAACCTCAAATTTCACATACCTTGGATCCATACCATGAAAAGATTAAGCATAGACAAAATTGAGGAACCACACCACACTATTGATGTTTATTCTATTAATATCAACATGTACAATTACACAATATGGTTACAAGACATTACAGAGCTACCAAATCCTATAACCGTAAACTAACTAATTAACTAGTTAAGGATGTAATTAGGTATTTTCCTTAACAATCATGCTAAAAAAAACCTGGAGCACTCGGAGTATACAGACTTAACCATTCAAATCTATAGATCCAACAAATCCAACAATCTCTGGCCGAATTTCGGGAAAAATAAAATGGATAATATCCCTAATGGAAAATGTTTCATAAAGAATTATGATGTAATAATGGAAGTTTCCATGGAACTTATTAAGATAGTCGTGACCATATCACCATCATAAAGTACTTGTAGTAGATCATTTAATGGTATATATTATTATTTCTTAATTGAATATGTGTTATTATTTCCTCCCACTTCAATGCAACTTTGTCTAAACATTCGACTGTTATTTAAATTGCATTTTTGAATGCATAAATGGATTCAATATACTGGAACTCTCAAAGCACTTGAATTATAGAGATGCAATCACTCAAATTTGGAGTTCCAAAAATTTTTGGTCATATTTCAAGTTAAATTGATCTATGCCCAAAAAGTCTAACATTTAAACTAAAAGAAAACCTAAAAAAATAAGATCTAAATGTCAGTGTTTCATGGAAACCTACATAGGAGATCTAGCTAAAGAAAGTACAAACAAAGCTTATCAAGAAAGGAAGAGAGATTCAATATGGAAGAATGAGAAAATATATTCACACTAATCCAATGAGTTGATGATTGATACATAGATCATGATCAATATGATACAATGATTGAGTGGAATACACTCATATATAGGGAAAAACATTCCATAATTAAGAAAAGCAATTAGCTTTCTTTAGGAATGCATGGATGCATAATAGTGATCGTAAAAATAAAAATTCTAAAATAGAACTAGTCAGTTAACTCCCACTGAACTAGTGTGTCGAAAATAGAAATTTCTCCAACACTAAAGTGTTAAGGAAAATCTAGTTACTTATATAGTAACTTGGATAGTTTACCGTTACAGGAGATGGTAACTTTGTAACGTCGTGTAACCATATTGTGTAATTTTACATGTTCATATTAATAGAATACACATCAATAGTGTAGTGCGTTGCATAAATTTTGTCTATGCTTAATCTTTTCATGGTATCAGAGCAGATCTGGGTCTCACTCCATCATTGGAGGGCCCAGGATCCAAGGTATGTGAAATTTTAGGTTACCACAATGCTCTTCATTGTGAGATCAAAGATCAGTGAAGAACGCAGTAGAGCCGAACTGAGCCGTCCGAGTGTATGGAAGCAAGGAGTGTATGGAAGAAATGAACTTCATGTTGCAGGGAATCTTCACAAATCCAAGCAAGGAGTGTATGGAAGAAAGGAACTTCATGCTATAGGGAGTCCTCACGAATGCGTAGGAGAAGCTCAGCCGTGAACGAGGATAAAGAGAAGTATTTATTATAATTTTATTATAAATTTTAAAATTCTCTGCAAAGTCGTAAAGCCAAGACATGGATTTTACATACATGCGAAAGAAGTATTTAATTATAATTTTTAAAATGATGTGTAAAGACAAAGAGGACATGAGTTTTAAGTTTCGGCCATCATAAAGAAACAAAAAAATAAAGTGTTTTTGAATTATAAAAGAGGAGTGTTTTCGTTTAATGTTTTAGAGAAGACAATATAAGAAGAAAGGATAGAAAGGATTTGTCATTAAAAAGTATTTTTCATTAAGCAATATCATCGCCAATTTTCAAAAAGAAAGAAGACTAATAAGGAAATAAAGAAGACTGAATGGAATGGATTATTTCATGTGATATCGAATTGAGTGGACAGATATGGAGTGCCACATGTAAGAAGACTGATAAGGCAAGAAATAACATTGAATGGAATGGATTATAATTGAGTGGACAAATATGGAGTGTCACATGTAAATGTTATGGTTGGAGAAGATTTGGATGAAATTCTCAAAATGATTGGGAATAGTTTGTTTGCTGAAAACATGCTTAGTGTGTTGAGTTGTTTCTTGTGTAAGTTGTTAAAGTTGATGAAAATAACTTTAATGCTTTGGTGATATGAGAAAATATTTGTGTCTTGGAAGAATGTATTGAATCTTATTGAGTCTACCTAACTCAATATTGGTACAGTAATTTTGTTAGAATTCGCGACTCTAACAAATGATAGGAGAATAAGAAAATCCAAGGCGAAGGTAAATTCAAGAGAAAAAAGATGTTAGGCATGGTGATGAGATTTGTTTTGGCATTTATAAAGAGAGTTGCAAAGAGATAAGAATTTTTGTGAATTGAAGAAGCATATTCCATCCAGGCCAACAAAGTCAATAGATGAAGAAGAGTCGCCATGAAGAGAAAATCAAAGATTGAGGCTTCCAGGGAGAAGAAGCCACAATATAAAAGGGACAACGTTTTCGCATTAGCTGCAAAGAAAAAATATGGTTAGAGACATAAATAAATAGTGGAGAAGAGAATGCAACAAAATACAACTAAATTTTTTGTTAAATTTAGTATTTTTTCATTCACGAGCAAATATAAGAAGAAATGAATTGTTGTAATTTGAAGGGTGCATGTTCGGTTGTACATGACTAAATTGTTGTAATTTGAGGGGTGCATGTTTGGTTGTACCCGACACCCCAATATACACTTCAGTAAGTTTTTTGGTCCCATTTGTAAGAAGTTTTGAGCTTTTCTATTGGCAATCTTTGTTGGATTACTGAGAGGGGGGGGAGGTTGAATCGGTAATAGCGTAATTATAATCCTTTTTATTCAAATGTTATATCAATATAGAATTATTATCCAGTAATGAGTAGTAAGAAATAAACAATCACACACATACACAATACAACAATGTTTTACATGGAAACCCAAATCAGGAGAAAACCATAGAATGTTTTTTCTTATATGTCTTGGAGAATTACATTCATTGGAAGCACCAACTTCCTTTATTTTCCAGCTGCAACTGGAAGGAGGTTCCAACCCCCTAGTTTCTTAGGCTACAACCTATTTTCCACAGAATGTAACTCCCAAAATACAACGACCCACAAGTTGATTTTTTTACCACAGATACTTGGGTATGTTTTGTCAATGACATATCAATTTCATGGTCTGAATCATTATAGAAAAAACGTTATAGTGAAAATGGTGAGATGACCTGTAAATAACATACCTTAAAAAGCACCATCAAAAGAATTGATCCTTCCTTGCATTTTGGCCTTCTTTTCTTCACCTTCCCTCAGAAATCTGGTTGATATATCTTTGGTTACCTCAGACACCTATATATATTCAATATTCTCAAGTGTAATTAAAATGAGAGAACCTTGCCTCGTATTTATACTCTCCAAGTAGCTTCCTTAAAAACATCTTCTAGGTCACCTGGCCCACTTTCCTTCTTTTAGGGTTAACCCACTTCTAATTTCTCCATTAAATTTATTATTGAAATAATTTATTTTGTATTCACTTTGAATTATAATACATTCATCACTTCACTTTATTATTTACCTTTTAAAAACTCTTAAACCACTTTGACTACTTTGACCTTTTGGGGCTTTTAGATGACATATGAGGGTCATCCAACCTCGTAAGTCCACAACTCTAAAACTGTGAGGAGTTATGTGACATTCCACATACCACCAGAAATGAAATGACATGTACTATCCATATAGAATAGTATTGCATTCAAATATATCAAAAATCATACTATTATCCATCAAACAAATTTGGGTCCATTACCCAAACTTGAGTTCTCCAACTTCACATGGTCATAACTTTCTAACTGTGAGGAGTTATGTGACATTCCACATACCAACATAAATGGAATGACAAGCACTATCCATCTAGGATAGTTACCCTGACAAATTCACTATAATTCATCTCATTATTCCACAATTAAGCATGGGTTCTCTTACTCCACAAAGCGTCTTCCCATGAGGGATTTCACCATAAGGGGACCACTTTGGAGTTCATCCATATTTACTTCTTATCAACCATGAAAAAAAAATAATGAGTCATATTTACATCAAACAATCTTGGGTCCATTACCCAAACATTTGTGCTACGGGGCTTTCTTCAAGGGTTGGCATCAATGACAACCAACCTTAATCAACAATATCCCCCTTTGGCATTGATGGCAACACTCTGATGAAATACTGAAATCATATCACTCATGCTCCCTCTAGAAGCATGCCTCTATCCTTTGCATCTGATAAATTTGCCTTTGTCTTCTGCATCTGATAAATCTCCTCCCCTTGGAACCATGTCTTTGTCCTCTGCATCTGATAAATCTCTCCCCCTTTGTCATCAATGGAAAATGTATCTTTCCATCCGGGGCTTCTCCCCCTGATTGAAATTTCCTCTTATGGTGCTTCCTCGTGTACATCTAAGACATATAAGATAAGAATTAAAAAAGAATTTATTTTGGAGTACAAATAACTGTAAGTATTTGGCGAAGATATTCAAAGGCTTCCCGTGGAAGTGGTTTTGTAAAGATGTCTTCCACTTGTTCTTTTGTTCCCACATACTCAACTCTAATGTTCTTTTATGCAACCTGTTCCCATAGAAAATGATACTTGATTGGAATGTGCTTCGTCTTGGAGTGCATCATCGAGTTTTTTGAGATACTGGTGGCACTTGTATTATCACAATATATTGGAATGGGATCATCATACTCGACCTGCATATCTGTCAAAGTTTTTTTCATCTAAAGAACCTGTGTACAACATGTTTCTACTGCAATATACTCTACCTCGACTGTAGATAGAGATACTAATGATTGTTTCTTTCTTAGCCATGATACCAAATACTCACCTAAGTAGAACGATGTTCCACTGGTGCTTCGTCGGTCATCAATACAACCTACCCAGTCTGCATCTGTGTAGGAAATAAGTGATAGATATTTTTCTTTTGGATACCATAATCCAAACTCTTATGTTCCTTTGAGATATCTGAAGATCCTCTTTACTGCTAATACATGCGATTCCTTTGGTGCTTCTTGAAATCGTGCCACCTGTCAAACTTCCTGCATTACATATGGTCTAGATGCTATCACATATAGTAGGTTGTCAATCATTGACCTATATTGCCTTTGATCATTAGACTTCGAATCATCATCTTTTCTCAACTTACAAATGGTTTGCATGGGAATGATAACTGGTTTGAAATCTTCCATTCTGAACCTCTTTAGAATTTCTCTGATATACTTGGTTTGAGAAATAAAACTTCCTTGGTTTCTTTGACGTATTTGAAGTCCCAGAAAGAAGGATAGTTCTCCAAGTAACAACATTTCAAATTCATTTTGCATGTCTTTTGCAAATTTTTGGCTTAACCTGTCATCATCACTACCAAAAATAATATCATCAACATAAACTTCAATTAATAAAATATTACCTTGACTTACCTCGATGTAGAAGTTGCAGATACTTATCTAGTCTGGAGTACCATTCTCTAGGAGCCTGTTTTAGACCATACAAGGCCTTCTTTAATTTACACACATAGTCTGTGTTCTCTGACAACTGAAATCCTTCTGGTTGTTCAATGTAGACTTCTTCTTCAAGTTCCCCATTCAGAAAAGCTGATTTTACGTCCATCTGATATACGTTAACATTTTTGCAGCATGCATAAGCTAAAATAAAAAGGATTTCTTCCATTCTAGAAACTAGGGAAAATGTCTCTTCAAAGTCAATTCCTTCAATATGTGCATATCCTTTACATACCAATCTAGCTTTGTTCCTTGTAACTTGTCCATCTTCATTCAATTTATTCCTGAAAACCCATTTTGTGCTGATCACATTCTTATTCTTTGGTATTGGAACCAATTACCAAGTGTCATTTTTCTCTATTTGATCCAATTCTTCATCCATGGCCTTATTCCAAAATTCATCCTTGTTGGATTCTTCAAAACAGTTTGGTTCAATTGTAGATAAGAGTGTTAGCTGTGTTTGTTCTGGTGAAATGATTTTTCTTCTAGTCTCAACTCCTGCATTTTTGTTTCCAGTAATTTGATTTGAAGGATGATTCTTCTGTACTTGTTTTCTAGGTGTCTTTGGAGATACTTGATGAACTTGCTCTTCTACTTCTGTCATATTCTATTCATATTCATCTTCCTCTTCTACTTATTTTTCATCTTCTTCTTCGAAAAATTGTTCCATTGATTTGTTTTCTTCTTCATTTGATTCTGGTCTGCCTATTTCATCAATTGTTACGTTGATTCTTTCCACAACTTTGTTTAATCATAGATTGTAACACTTGTATTCTTTCCTTGTACTTGAATAACCAACAAGTATTCCTTTGTCCACACGAGAGTCAAAATTTCCCATTCTACCATCTTCTCTTTTGATGTAGCATTTTCTTCCAAAAACTCTGAAGTGCTTCACATTTGTTGGTCTTCCTTTCCATAGCTCGTAGGGAGTTTTATCAGTATTGTTTCTGAGGATTACTATGTTTTGAATGTGAACTATTGTATGCACTGCCTGTGTCCGAAAAATATATTTCAACCTTGAATCCATTATCATTGTTCGAGCCATTTCTTGTGCTGTCTTGTTCTTTCTTTCAACAACTCCATTCTGTTGAGGTGTCCTAGCGATGGAGAATTGCCTTTTTATTCCATGATTGTTGCAGTAGTCCATAAATTCCTTTGAGGTGAATTATCCTCCATTATCCGATCTTAAGCATTTGATTCTTAAATCCATCTCATTTTCAAACATTTCCTTGTAGATCTTGAAGTTTTGAAAATCTTTTGACTTGTTCTTGAGAAAAAAAACTACAATCATTCTTGTATAATCATCAACTAATAACATAAAGTATCTCTCACCTTTTAAGCCTTTTTTTTAGTTGGTCCAACTAGATCAGTATGCACAATTTCCAGTGGTTTTGTTGTTGAATATTCCTTTGATTTGAACCTGGTCTTTGTTTGTTTTCCTTGTTCGCAATGCTTTCATAAAGTGTTGGTTGGTTTCTTGATCTAGGGAATTTCTCTGACTGATTCTCTTTTCCTGACTTTGACAAGGTTATCAAAATGCATGTGACCCATTGTTTTGTGCCATAGCCAACTTTCATCTTCCTTTCCTAGACAACACTTTTCATTTCCAATTTCGCTTAACACATATATGTTGCTTGAAGTTCTTGCAGCTGTAGCAACCAATTTCCCTTAACCTTGTTTTCTTATCTCACACTTTTGTGAATCAAAAGTAACTTTATGACCCTGGTCACACATTTGACTCACACTTAAAATATTATGTTTCATATCTTCTACTAGTAGAACATTTTCTTCCTTTTCGTTCTTGTTCCCAATTCAGACTGTGTCTTTTCCAATGATTTTGGCTGAATCATCATTTCCGAAGGAGACTGATTCATATCTTTCCTTTCGTAATGTAAGAAACTTGTCTCTATCACCTGTCATGTGTTTTGAACATCCACTGTGAACATACCAACCACGTTTATTTTGTTTATCTTGTAGAGAGACTGTGCATTCTTCATTGCTATATTGATCTTGCTTTCTTATCCATGTCATTTTTTGAGGTTCTTTTTTGTGACTCTATTGAGGTTCTTTAGGAGGGACTGTCATTCTGTAATTTTTGGCCATGTGTCCAAAATTGTCACTTTTGTAACATTCAAATTCAGAGCTCAAAGATTCAAAAATGTTGTAACTTCGTCTCTGTGTTTCACTAGGTCTTCTTGAATAACCCCTTTGTGTATGGCTCTTAAAGTATTTATTGTTCCTATTGTTAGCTCTACAATTTACAGCTTTATGTCTAAAATTATTACATGCATAACATAAACCAAAGAATACAGTTTGATACCTGGTAGTTGAAGATCTTCTGAAAAGAGGTGATCTTATGAATCCTTGTTCTTCTTGAGGCCTATCTATTTGTAGTGGATTCTGAAATCTGAATCTTCTCGGTGGAGGAGTGTCTCTGTAATCTTCCTTGTATATATTTTTATCCCCTTTGATTTCTTCTGCGTAGCTTTTTGGATTGGTTTCTTGCTCTGTTGTTTTTTAGCTTGATCCCTTTTCTATCTGATTGTATCCAAGTCCGGACATGTCAAGATGAGATTTTTTACTACTGATAATGTCATCTAGAACTTTTGAGTTATTCTGCATATTTTTCTTTTGAATATCCTTTCTTAGTGTGACAATATCTACTTCCAAGTTTTCAATGATCCTATCCTTTCCTTCTAGCTATTCTTTGAGTGCTTCTTCAATTCTTTTATCTTATTCTATTTGAACCTTCAATTTTGTGATCATTTGTTCTAGTTCTTGAGTGTCTTTTTTCTTATCTAGTTCTACTTGTAGTTTCTTGTTTTTCTTCTTTTCTCTTCTGATAACTTCTATGACACTCATTAATTATTCTCAGAAGTCAACTTCTTCCTCTTCAATTTCTTCTTCATATGCTTTTTCAAATTCTTCTTTGGAGTCTTCTACTTCCATGAATAGAACTCTCCCTATTTCACTGTCACTGACTTCATCTTCATCTGATGATGAGATGTCTTCTTTGGTGAAAATTTTTTTCTTCAAAACTTTCTTTGTAGTTCTTTTACCTTTATATGTTTGTCTGACTTTTGAGTAACCTTCATCATTTCTCTTTTTCTTATGAGGACATTTGTTAGCAAAATGGCCAATGCCATCACAATTAAAGCAAATTAAATGAAGCTTACTTCTATACCTACCGTTGGTTCCCTTGTTTAGTATTTTGATGAAGTTGGCCACTTATTCATCATCTTCTGAGATGTCATTGCTGCTGCTATATTCTTACTGTTCCTTTTTCTTTTTCTTTGATCTTTTGGATGCTTTGAAGGCGGCTTCTTTTACATCTGAATTTTCATATTCAGTTCTCATCTCATATGCTGTGAAGATTCCATGCAGTTCATCCATGCTTATTGAGTTTAGATCCAATATTTCTTCTAGTGTTGATATCTTAGGGTTGAATATCATAGGAAGAGATATTAGTACCTTTTGAACAATTACTTCTTTAATTTATTCTCCCAATCCTATTACTGCATTCACTATTTCAACAACTTGTAAGAAGTAGGCTATGATATCTTCAACTTCCTTCATTTTTAGTTGTTCGAACGTACCTCTATAAGTTTGAAGCTTCGCTTCTTTGACTTTTGAATCTCCTTCATAAATATTTCGAAGCTTGTCCCAAATATTTTTAGCAAATTTACAATGTGAAACTTTGGTGAATATTGTATCACTGAGACCATTCAAAAGTGCATTTTTGGCTTTGTTATTATTCTCACCGAGTTTCATTGATTTGTCATTTGTTGGTGTTGTGTTTCCATCTACAATTGATTTCCAAACTTGAAATCCTTGTGCCTGTATATATGTCTTCATCCTTATGCTCCAAAAATAATACTTCTGTCCATCAAACTATGGTATTCCATTTTTATACGAGTTGGTGCTCTCCATGATCTAACTTTCAGTGGTTAAACTGATTTCTAAAGGAACCTTCTCTGAAACCAATTGTTGGATTACTGAGAGGGGGGGTGAATCAGTAATAGAGTAATTATAATCCTTTTTGTTCAAATGTTATATCAATGTAGAATTATTATCCAATAATGAGCAGTACGAAATAAACAATCACACACATACACAGTACACAAGTGTTTTATGTGGAAACCCAAATCGAGAGAAAACCACAAAATGTTTTTTCTTATATGTCTCGAAGAATTACATTCATTGGAAGCATCAACTTTCTTTGTTTTTCAACTGCAACTGGAAGGAGGCTCCAACCCACTAGTTTCTTAGGCTACAACCTGAGGGAAGCTCCAAGTCCCCAATTCTTTGGATACAACCAGAAGGAGGCTACAACCCCCTATGTTCTCTGACTACAACTGGAAGGTGGCTACAACCACCTGTCCTTGCCCCGTCCTGCCACCCTCAAGTAGAAGTAGAATGATGGAACCAATGTCACACTATCACTGTGAGATATACCGTTGTAAACCTATATCAATAAATATGAACCATGCATCAACCATGCATCAACCTGTACCTCAACCTGTAATCAACCTATACCATAAACAAGTGCATCAACCATGCACCAACCTGTACCAAACAACTTGTAATCAACCTATAACATAAAAAAGTGCATCCAACCATGTACCAAGTATGTACCAATCATGTTTCAACTACTCATCAACTATGAGTCATCAATATGTACCAACATCATCAACTATACACCTCATGTATGTGCCAAATCATCAACTACATGTCTCAACCATGTACTTAACATGTACCTCAACCAAAATCCCTCATCAATTTCATCATCCAAATCTAATTTGTAGCTCTGTAATATACCTGGTGTATATGATCACATTCCTTCAAACCTTCCTTAACTTTAACAACAAGAGACTAGCATTATCATCAAACTTTTCTTTAGTCTCACATGCCTAGTTTTGGATTAGTCAAAAACCCTAACTTGAAGTAATCATAAATTTGAAAATGTAATGTATGAATATCTGAAACTGATACACAATGTTCTTCAGTGTGTTTTATGCAATTCTTCTAGGTTTGATTACTTGGAACCTCTCAGAAAAGGAGTTATAGAAAAAATGGCATACCTTGCTGAATTTTGGCTTATTCTAGAGAGTGACCTTGTAGAGAGTGCCCCACACGAAATATTTGTTTAATTTATCTGAAACTATTACAACGCATACTAAAAAATGTACCCTAACCAACACATTTGGTCTCACTAAATTTGGATCTTTTATGAAGACGTTATGATGTTTGTTCCCGAAACACCTATTTTTTACTAGTTTCAGGACTAGCCACAAACCCTATTTTCCACGGAGTGTAAATCCCAAAATACAACGACCCATTAGATGAAATGTTTACCATAGATACTTGGGTATTTTTTTTCAATTTCATAGCAATTTAATGGTCTGAATCATTATATAAAAAAAGTTACAGAGAAAATGGTGGGGCCTGTAAATAACATACCTTAGAAAACAACATCAAAAGAATTTATCCTTCCTTGCATTTCGGCCTTCTTTTCTTCACCTGCCCTCTGAAATTCATTTTAGATATCCTTGGTTACCTCAGGACACTTATAGATATTCAATATTCTCAATTGTAATTAAAATGAGAGAGACTTGCCTCTTATTTATACTCTCCAAGTAGCTTCCTTAAAAACATCTTCTAGGTCAATTGGCCCACTTTCCTTATTTTAGGGTTAACCCACTTCTAATTTCTCCATTAAATTTATTATTGAAATAATTTATTTTCTATTCACTTTGAATTATAAAATACTCATCACGTCACTTTATTATTTACCTTTTAAAAACTCTTAAACCACTTTGACTACTTTGACCTTTTGGGGCTTCTAGATGACATATGAGGGTCCTCCAACTTCGTAAGGCCATAACTTTCAAACCGTGAGGAGTTATGTGACATTACACAAACCAACAAAAATGGAAGGACGTGTAATATCCATCTAGAATAGTATTACCTTCAAATATATAAAAACTCATACCGTTATCCATCAAACAAACTTTGTTCCATTACCCAAACCCGGGTTCTCCAACTTCACATGGTCATAACTCTCTAACCGTGAGGAGATATGTGACGTTCCACATAACATCCAAAATGGCATGACAAGAAATATCCATCTAGGATAGTTTCCATGACAAATTCACTATCCTTCATCTCATTATTCCACAATTAAGCATGGTTTCTCTTACTTCGCAAAGTGTCTTCCCATGAGGGCTTTCACCATAAGGGGACCACTTTGGAGTTCATCCATATTTACTTCTTATAAACCATGACAAAATAATAATGAGTCATATTTACATCAAACAATATTGGGTCCATTACCCAAACCTTTGTGCTATGGGGCTTTATTCAAGGGTTGACATCAATGACAACCAACCTTAATCAATAAGCTTTGGTCCCCATGTTCAGTAAGCCCTGATTGAATCAGACCTACATAGGTCAGTATGTGATCATGTAGCATGTATCAATGGTTTTGAGAAACATGTAGTGTTGGCCATGATACATCAAAACTATCAATGGTTTTGAGTAACTTGAGGCGCTGGCTAGTGGAGGAATGTGGTATTAAGTTCACTTTGGTAGAGGAATGTGGTATTAAGTTCACTTTGGTAGAGGAATGTGGTATTAAGTTCACTTTGGTAGATACGAGGGTGTCTACTCATATGCTAACTTGATGTTTGTATCAGAGAATTTGAATCCTCGATTAAAAGGGGAAATGTGAGATATGCGAGATATTAATATCAGAGTTGGTTAGGACCGATTTTTGTTTAAGGGGGAGTGTGAAGTCTAATGCATTGGTAGCTAGTGATAATGATAGTTTTTATCGGATTAAATTAAAGGGGAATGTCAAGGAAAATCTAGTCACTTAGATAGTTACTTGGATAGTTTACCGTTACAGGAGTTGGTAACTCTATAACGTCTTGTAACCATATTGTAACCATATTGTGTAACTGTACATGTTCATATTAATAGAATACACATCAATAGTGTAGTGTGTTGCATCAATTATGTCTATTCTTAATCTTTTCATAAAGACCATACACAAAAACAAAAGCATTTAATGCTTCATCCGGGGGCATATAGTGGAACCAAAAACCAATGCACGCTCCAAAAAAAGAGTAGTACAAGGAAAACGAATTCCAAGTCGGTGTGGGATAAACAACAATTGATTTCAAATTTAACTGTAGGACTATCATGAAATGAAGATTATGGTCATAATTCCTCTCTGGAAAAAAGTAAAAAGGTTTCAATTTATCCATTTTCCCACTACCAACGCATTTTATTTTTTTAATCGATGTACCAAACTGACTTTGTATAAGACACTTTGAAATTTTTCTTTCCAACGTATTTTCGTTTCTGTTCTTTGAGATCTGTTTTATAATTCACACAAATAAAAGTATTAGTTATGCAAACTATGAATCAATAATCATTTGAGATTTCCCGTAATATGATATCCATCTTAATTGATAAGACGTCATCATTTCCCTATGGGATAATAATCTTGTATTTACAATGGGCAACGCAACACAGTTACAAAGACTGTGTAATTAAATTCTTAATCTTGAGTTCTCTGTGATGATAACACCTAATAATGGAAATTATTGAAATAAAATGGACATTGTGCTACACTTATCACATAAACTCACATGCATACTTTCAATGCAAATTCAAGAACTTATGAACCTACTTAAGCTTGCGCAAAAATAGAGAGAAGGTATTTTCAAAGTGTGTGAACACAACAAAAATCATAAATACTCTTAAATATAAAAACACACAAATACTTAATATTACCATCTTGAATCATGTTCTCTTCTTCAACTCTCTTCACATATGTTTCTATTATGTATTAACACTATCTTTGTATATCCACTCTTTACAAACTCTATAACATATAGATTCTTATGTATTAACACTATCTTTCCATGATAGACTTATAAGAGTAAGTGTAAAATAAACAACTTATAATTAATATACTCAACACTCCCCCTTAATTATAAGTAGGTGGGATTACAAAACACAAAAAATTACATCAAAAAATTGAATTGACATGAAATGTCAAATATCTACGAATGCATGGACTTCTAGACAACTACGTAGTTTTTGAAATGCATCTCTTGCAAAAGGTTTTGTAAATATATCTACAATATGTTCTTTGGACCTACAAAACTCTAAGAAAATTTCTTTTGTATTCACCAATTCTATGATAAAATGATACCTTGTATCAATGTGCTTGGTTTTCTTATGAAACACATGATTCTTGGATAGCACTATGGAGGAATTTTTGTCACAAAACATTGTAGTTGGTTCTTGTTGTTCCTGCAACAATCCTTTAACATTCTTCTCATTCAAACAACTTGACAAGTTAATCTTGTAGCTGTGACGTACTCAGCTTCAGCTGAAGAAAGAGTCACAGGGTGAGTGAAAGCTAATGATGGTCTCTCATTACGCGTTAGTGGCAATGAAAACCTAGAAAAACAACAATTTGTTAACTTGGAGGGATTATTCAGGGTACTTTTACAATGAATTTGAATATGGTGTAAGAAGATGAAACATAGTAAATTAAATTATATTTCCAAATATACAATTTTTATTCATAGAAATTGTGAATAACTATGTCAAATTTGATTTTTTCTAACAGTGGTATATTATTTTTCCAACAAAATATAATGTATATGTTTTTTTTAGTGTAGGTTTTGAGTACCTTAGCAATAGAATTTTGTTCCAAAAACTTGTCTACTTGTATAGAACTCGTTTTTCTTGTGCCGTGTATTTTTGGGAAATTTGTAATATTAATTTTATATATTTTTAAAATTATCAAAGTCAACATATTGGTGAAATTACAATGTCTTTTTTTCATGTAGGCTAAGAGGGTCTTAACACAATCAAAATGGTTTTTTTTTTCTAGATTATAGATATCTGTCTAAGCTAGTGCCACATATAATTCATTAGAGAAATGGTTAAGATGAAAAAAAGTTATAGAATAAATAAGAGAGCTATGTATTCTAGGATTTTGATATATGTCAAGACAAAAATAGATTAAAAATAATAAAAAATATTAATTAAAAAAAACAATTGCATATCTGGAATTTTCACTGCCAACTCTATTTGTGTATATATTTTCATCAATAGCTAAATTGTGTAGCCTATAGAAAATAGCATCAAAAACAAAGATATGGAGAGGAATTCATAAAAATGGAGGTTTTTGTGTATTTGCAGATCGTGCCACTAGGTTTGTCATCCTGAACATAAATATGAAGCAACCAATTCAACAAACATGTGTTCTAGATTTGTCACTCCCACCCCAAAAAAAATGAAATTGAAATAATGCACACGTGCTTTCATAATGTTCACGTGTTACTAAAGTGCACATGCGTTCATAAAATGTGTGTGTGTTATTAGCAATAGGAACGCACACACACTCTTGTTAATTCAAATAAATCATCTTTATCTCTCTCCTTGCCCCCCCCCCTCCCTAGCCTTGCCCCCCTCTCCCTCCCTCCCTCTATCTTCCTCTCTTTCTCTCTGAACTTACTCTCTCTCCACCCTCTCTCTCTTCCTTGGCTTACCTTCTCTCCTTAAGTCCCTCTA
>ML783819.1:330460-344822 GCA_009831015.1 Picea engelmannii | reverse complement strand
AGAGAGGGGAAGGGAGTGAGAGAGAGAATGAGGGAATGCAAGAGAAAGTGGGAGAGAAAGAGAGAGAGTGGGGGAGAGAGGGATAGTTCCTTGATTCCCATGACACTATACTTGTTCCAAAATGAAATGTGTACCTAGAGGAGGTACTTTTCATGTCATCTATGCTGCCTCCACAATCACTGTCAGTGTATCCAACAAGTTTAAAATCTTCTAAAGTAGAATACATAATGTCAAAGTATTTTGTTCCACTTACATATCTCAAAATTCGTTTACCTGCCTTCTAATGGAATTCTTTTGGAGATCCATGAACCTTGAAATCAAGCCCACTCCATACATAATATGAGGCCTTGTTGATGTAAAATACATAATAATTCCTACCAACCTTTTAAACATAGTGGGATCCACTTTAGATCCTTCATCTTCCTTTCTTAACTTCAATCATGTTATAACAAGTGTTGGGGTTGCTTTGGAATTTATCATGTTGAATATTTTCAAGATTTCATGTGCATATTCAAATTGTTAAATAAATTTACCATCTTTGGACTGGTGAACTTCAGTGCCCATAAAATATCTCATAAGCCCCAAATCAATCATTTCAAACTCATTCTTCATGATTGACTTAAATTCTTCTATGTCAAAGTCACCTGTAAAAATCAAATCATCTACATATAAGAAAACAATTGACATATTACCTTGTCAATTTTCTTTGATGTATAGTGTTGGCTTACAATTACTTCTTTGAAATCCATTTTGAGTAAGATAGGAATCTATGCGACTGTACCAAGATCTGGGAGCTTTCTTCAATCCATATAGTTCCTTATTCAATATGTATACCTTGTTTTCTTGTCCTTGAATCTCATAACCTTGTGGTTGTTCCACATATACTTCTTCCTCTAAATGAGCATTCAAAAATGTTGACTTTACATACATTTGATAAACAAGCCATTTTTTATGCGCAGAAATAGCCAACACAATTATGAATGTTTCTATTCGCACAAATAATGCAAATGTTTCATTAAAATCTATTCTAGTTTGTTGTGTGAAACCCCTAGAAACTAACCTCACGTTATGCTTCTGCACATTTCCAACTGCATCTTGCTTGGTTTTATAAATCCACTTGAAACTTATCACATCCTTGTCCTCAGGTACATTTACCAATTTCCATGTTTGATTATTCTCTATTCTTTTAAGTTATTCCTCCATGGCTTGTGCCCATACATCATCTTTGACAACTTCTTCAAGCGTTAATGGATCATCTATTTGCGAAAACAAAGAAAAGACTAAAAATGAATTTGTTGTATCAATATTGTAGATGTCGCACAGGATTCTTGTATTCCTTCGTAACATACTTGCTAATATTGTCTGGAGATGTAGAACTACTTGGACTGCTTGCTGGAGTTTGTTGCGCTCTAGGTGTGTACTGCACACCTACAGATCTCACTGGAGTAGATTGTGCTGCAATTTATGTTGCAGTTCCAGTAGTGGAAGGAACTACGCTCTGATTTATAATTGGTATTTGAACTACTTCATCCTCTACATCATATTTCCCAATAGCATCAAGAATTTTAACTGTCGTTTCTATGCTTCCAATCCATGCTTCATTTTCCACAAATTGAACATTGCAGCTAATTATAGTTTTTGTTGCAATAGGATCATACAATTTGTGTTATTTTGTATCTTCAGAGTACCCAACAAATATACATTTTTTTCCTTTGTTACCTAACTTATTTCTCATCTCATCTGGAACATGTGTTTATGCGATGCAACCAAAAAAATTTAAGTTCGCAACATTCTTCTTCATCCTATCTAGGCTTCTTGAGGAACTTTGTTTTTCACGCCCAATACTCATTTGAAAAATGTTTGGTTGCTAACATACTATGCACCATCTCCATGACGATTCGATTCTTTCTCTCTACAACACTATTATGTTGTGGTGTATATTGCACAGTGAATTTCTTATGAATGCCATGAACTTTACAAAAATTCTTGAAATCTCTTGAAACATATTCCCCACCTCTATCAATTCTCAAAACCTTGATGTAATAACCACTTTGATTCTCCACAAGTGATTTGACCTGTTGAAAGTAACCAAATGCATTATATTTATGTTTTAGGAAATAAATCCATATTTTTCTTCTGATATCATCAATAAATGTAATAAAATAGGTGTTTCCACCTATAAATGGTGTTTTCATTGGTCCACAAATATCTGAATGTACAATTTCTGGTGGAGATTTTTCTCTATATGACTTGCCAATTGGAAATGACTCTTTATGTTGCTTTCCAAGGATGCATCCTTCACATTTTCTTTCTAGTTTTTCAATCAATGAAAAACACTTCACCATATCATTTGTATGTAGCAGCTTTAGACCTCTAAAGTTTAAATGTCCAAATATGAAATGCCACAACCAAGAATCATCCTGCACTTCAAATTGGAATGTTTCCTATAACTCTGGGCCACTGTCTTCTTCTTTCTTAGAACTGTGTGCACTAATTTTTCCTTCCTTGGAACTGTGTACAGTTACTTATACACTTTCTTCTTTGAAGACAGTGTCAGAGTGCACATCTCTTGTTTCATAGACAACTTGCATTGTATCTCTCTTCATGGATGCATTCAATGTCAATGGAAACATTCTATTGCTTGTCATTTGAATTCTTGCAATGAGTTGATCGCTTGGATATCTGTCGAAAATCACACAGTGATTATCTTCCATGCATATTATATACCCCTTTTGTAATAGTTTTCTTGTAGTCATCAAATTGTGTTTTAGGCCAACAACATAATATACATGAGTCATTACCTTTTTCTCCCCCTGTTTATTTAAAATGTTAATACTTCCTTTACCCAAGACATTGACTCGGATATATGTTCCAAGTGTAACTTTAGTTTGGACTGACTTATTTAAACTAGAAAACAATTCTAAGTTTTCTATCCTGTGGTTATTGCAGCTTGAGTCTAAATACCATATGTCACATGAAATTTCTTGAGAAAAATTGCATTCAACTGGGGAAATTATGGGAATCCCTTTAGCGCACACCAAAAACATAGGATTAGAGGGATTATTTTGATTGTTTGACTGATCTTGACCTCACTTGTTCTGATTATACAGTATCTTCCTACATTCATATGCATAATGTTTATAGTTTTTACAGTAATGGCACTGAATCTTTGATTTATTAGATTTATGACTACTTGGCTTACTGGTATTTTGATTTTGACCTCTACCACCAATGTTTTTAGGACTTCCATTATGTCCTCCTCTAGAAGTAGTCCTTCCTGTACCTCTAGAGTTAGCTCTCCCCCTTCCTCTTCCACGACTTATAGACAATTGCACGAAAAATGCATTTTCTAAATACATGTTTGACCTATTTAATATGTGTTCATGATTAATGAGGGAGGCTTGTAGCTCATCTAGACTAAATTGACTCAAGTCTTTGATCTCTTCTAAAGTCACAACAAGAGGATCAAATTTAGGAGGAAGACTCCTAATTACTTTCTAAACAACCTTCCTATCCTCTATGGTTTCTCTATGAGACTTAATCTAGTTTATAGGCCAATAACATGGGTGTAAAATGGATCTACTCAGTATGTCTCTTTCATTGACAGAGTTTCAAAATCTCTTCTAAGAACTTCTAATTTTGAAGTATTTACTTTGTCTATACCTTGATAAGAAGTTTTTAATATGTCCCATGATTATTTGTCTTTCTTTGTTGATTCTACTCTTGGGATTATGCTCTCATGCGTGGCTTGGTGTATGTAAAACATTGCATTTCCATCCTTCTTCCTTTGATATTTCAAGGCATCCTTCTCAACTTGTGTGAGGAAATTGTATGGTTCCTGATCTGTTGGTTCGACATAGCCATTTTCGACTATCTCCCATACATCTTGACCCCGAAATAATGTCTTCATGGTCAAGGACCATAACTCATATTTTTTTCCTGTAACAGTGGGAGGTTGAAGATTTTAAGTAGAAGCC
Organism: Picea engelmannii; assembly: GCA_009831015.1. NCBI lineage: Eukaryota > Viridiplantae > Streptophyta > Pinopsida > Pinales > Pinaceae > Picea > Picea engelmannii. Next base: position 340,845 of record ML783819.1, on the reverse strand, counting down.
ATGATTTCACCTTACAATAGAGTTATTGCTCTCTAAAATTGCTCTTGAAATCTACTCTATTACTAGATCTCGAATCTATAGCGCGTATACAAACTCTGTGCAATGCATTTGCAAAGATTGCACAGTTAAATGCTTCGTCAATGAGCTCTCAGGACTTACCACATTCTAGACTGTGTGTTGTGATGATAACACTTAATAACGGAAATTATTGAAATAAAATCGACAGTGTGCGACTCTTAGCACATAAACTCACATGTATACTTTGAGTGCAGATTCGAGAATTTATGAACCTACTAAAGCTTGCAAAAAAACAAAGAGAAGGTATTTTCAAAGTGTTTGAACACAACAAAACTCAGAAATAGTATTAAATATATCAACACACAAATACTTAATATTACTAACTTGAATGTTGCTCGTAGTTGCAAAAATACGAAACTATGGAGAGCTTCGACTCTAACAACTTTTGCAATCTTTCAAACACAGAGCTTCTACTCTCAGACTTCTTCGACTCTCTTCACAAATGTTGCTCATATATATTAGCACTCTCTTTTTATATCAACTCTTTACAAACTCGGGAATATATAGACTAAGGCTGATATTGGGACTTCTTGTAGATATAAACCAACTCAAACTTTTAAGACAACAAAAAATAAAACTGACTTTATCTAAATAAAAAATCTCGAGAAAGATAAAATATCGAACTCATTAATGTATTCTCTAAAACACCGGTGATTTCCATGACAGACAAAGCTGGCATAAGATGGGAAGAAGGAGAAAAAATGAAATGGGAATAGTGGGCAGAGAGAGAGGAAGAGACAGGGGGGTAGACAACGAGGGAGAAAGAGGGAGAGAGAAGTTGAAGAGAGAGGGAGAGGAATATATATGGAGGTAGGGATAGGGGGGCAGAGGGAGAGAGGAGGGGGTAGAGTGGGGGAGAGAGAGGGGTGATATAGAGATATCTCATGTTAACAAAAGAATGCATTTTCTCTTGTTTATAATAATGAATGAGTTCTTTAGGAACATGCATGTTCTTAAAGAACACATGCATTATTTTTATTTCAATTTCCTTTTGGAATGCACACATGTTATTGTACATGTGTTTCTAAGGAACACACACATGTTCTTGAGAAAACACATGCATTATTGGGAATGTGCCTACATGGCTCACTAAGTGGAGGCTTGGGGTTTGTCAAACCTATCACATCATGAACACATGCACATTCCTACAAATCTGCATTCATTCTTGAAATTGTGTGTTCCTAATCACCTTATTATCACTTTTTTTTCCACCAGCTTTGTGCACTCACCTCACAATGGGATACTTCCTTGATGACCATGACACTATACTTGTTCCAAAATGAAATGTGTACCTAGAGGAGGTACTTTTATTTTCATCTATGCATCCTCCACAATCATTGTCAGTGTATCCAACAAGTTTAAAATATTGTAAAGTAGAATACATAATTCCAAAGTCTTTTGTTCCACTTACATATCTCATAATTCCTTTACCTTCCTTCCAATGCGATTCTTTTGGAGTTTCCATGAATCTTGAAATCAAGCTCACTCCATACATAATATGAGGCCTTGTTAATGTTAAATACATAATAATTCCTACCAACCTTTTAAATAGAGTGGGATCCACTTTAGATCCTTCATCTTCCTTTCTTAACTTCAATCATGTTATAACAGGTGTTGGGGCTGCTTTGGAATTTATCATCTTGAATATTTTCAAGATTTCATGTGCATATTTAGATTGTGAAATAAATATACCAGCTTTGGATTGGTGAAATTCAGTACCCATAAAATATCTCATAATCCCCAAATCAATCATTTCAAACTCATTCTTCATGATTTACTTAAATTTTTCTATGCCAAAGTCACCTGTAAAAATAAAATCATCTACATATAAGAAAACAATTAACATATTACCGTGTCAATTTTCTTTGATGTATAGTGTTGGCTCACAATTACTTCTTTGAAATCCATTTTGAGTGAGATAGGAATCTATGCGACTGTACCAAGCTCTGGGAGCTTGCTTCATTCCATACAGTTCCTTCTTCAATAAATATACCTTGTTTTCTTGTCCTTAAATCTCATAACCTTGTGGTTGTTCCACATATATTTCTTCCTCTAAATGACCATTCAAAAATGTTGACTTTACATCCAATTTATAAATAAGCCATTTTTTATGCGCAGAAATAGCCAACACAATTATGAATGCTTCCATCCGCACAAACAATGCAAATGTTTCATTAAAATCTATTCCATGTTGTTGTGTGAAACCCATAACAACTAACCTCACCTTTTTCTTCTGCACATTTCCATATTCATCTTGCTTGGTTTTATAAACCCACTTGAAACTCATCACATCTTTGTCCTCAGGTACATTTACCAATTTCCATGTTTGATTATTCTCTATGATTTTAATTTCTTCATACATGTCTTGTGCCCATACATCATCTTTGACAACTTCTTCAAACGTTAATGGATCATCTATTTGTGAAAACAAAGAAAAGATTGAAAATTAATTTCTTTTATCAATATTGTATATGTCGCGTGGACTTATTGTCTTCCTTGGTAATAGACTTGCTAATGTTGGATCTGGAGATGTAGAACTACTCGGACTACTTCCTGGAGTTTGTTTCACTCTAAGTGTGTACTGCGCACCTACAAATCTCACTAGAGTAGATTGTGTTGCAATTTGTGTCGCAGTTCTAGGAGTGGAAGGAACTGCACTCTGATTTATAATTTGTATTTGAACCACTTCATCTTCTATGTCATATTTCCCAATAGAATCAATAATTTTAACTGTCCTTTCTATGCTTCCATTCCATGCTTCATTTTCCACAAATTGAATCCTGCAAGTAATTATAATTTTTCTTGCAATAGGATCATACAATTTGTATTCTTCTGTCTCTTCAGAGTACCCAACAAATATACATTTATGTCATTTGTTATCTAACTTATTTCTCAGCTCATCTCGAACATGTGTTTATGCGACGCAACCAAAAAAAATTAAGTGCGCAACATTATGCTTCATTCCTATCCAGGATTTTTGAGGAAACTTAATTTTTCATGCCCAATACTCATTTGAAAAATGTTTGGCTGCTAACATATTATGAACCATATACATGATGGTTCGATTATTTCTCTTTACAACAACATCCTTTTGTGGTGTATACTGCGCAGTGAGTTTCTTGTGAATGCCATGAACTTTACAAAAATTTTGGAAATCTCTTGAAAAATATTCCCCACCTCTATCAATTCTCATAGCCTTAATGTAATAACCACTTTGATTCTCCACAAGTGATTTGACATGTTGAAATTAACCAAATGCATCATATTTATGTTTTAGGAAATAAATCCATATTTTTCTTGTGATATCATCAATAAATGTAAGAAAATAGGTGTTTCCACCGATAAATGGTGTTTGCATTGGTCCATAAATATCTGAATGTACAATTTATAGTGGATCTTTTTCTCTATATGACTTGCCAATTGGAAATGACTCTCTATGTTGCGATGCACCCTTCGCATTTTCTTTCTATTTTCTCAATCAATGACAAACCCTTCACGATATCATTTGTATGTAGAATCTTCAGACAGCTAAAGTTTAAATGTCCAAATATGAAATGCCACAGCCAGGAATCATCCTGAACTTCATATTAGAATGCTTCCTGTAACTCTGTTCCACTGTCTTCTTCTTTCTTAGAACTACACACACTAAATTTTCCTTCCTTGGAACTACGTGCAGTTACTTCTTCGCTTTCTTCTTTGAATGCAGTGTCAGAGTGCACATTTCTTGTGTCATAGACAACTTGTGTTGTATCTCTCTTCATGGATGGATTCAATGCCAATGGAAACATTCTATTGCTTGTCATTTGAATTATTTCAATAAGTTGATCGCTTGGATATCTGTCCAAAATCACACATTGATTATCTTCCATGCAGATTCTATACCCTTTTTGTAATAGTTTTATTGTGGTCATCAAATTATGTTTTAGGCCAACAATATAATATACATGAGACATAACCTTCTTCTCCACCTATTTAGCTAAAATGTTAATACTTCCTTTACCCAACACACTGACTTGGATATATGTTCCAAGTGTAACTTTAGTTTGGAATGACTTATCCAAACTAGAAAACAATTATGTGTTTTATATCATCTGATTACTGCAGCCTGAGTCTAAATACAATATGTCACATGAACTTTCTTGAGCAACATTGCATTCAACTAGGGAAATTATGGGAATCTCTTCAATGCGCACCAAAAACATAGGGCTGGAGGGAGTATTTGCACTGTTTGACTAATCTTAACCTTACTTGTTCTAATTATACTGTCTCTTCCTATAGTCGTATGCATAATGTCTATACTTTTGATAGTAATGGCACTGAGTCTTTGATTTATCAGATTTATGACTACTTGGTTGACTGGTATTTTGATTTTGACCTCTACTACCAATGTTTCCATGACATCTATTGCATCCTCCTCTAGAAATAGTCCTTCCTCTACCTCTAGAGTTATCTCTCCCCCTTCCTCTTCCATGACTTCTAGATAACTTCACGGAAAATGCATTTTCTAAATACATGTTTGATCTATTTAATATGTGTTCATGATTAATGAGGGAGGCTTACAGTGCATCTAGACTAAATTGACCCAGGTCTTTGTTCTCTTCTAAAGTCACAATAAGAGGATCAAATTTAGGAGGAAGAATCCTAATTACTTTCTCAACAACCTTCATATCCTCTATGGTTTCTCTATGAGACTTAATATGGTTTATAGGACAATAACATGGGTGTAAAATGGATCTACTCAATATGTGTCTATCATTGATAGAGTTTCAAAATCTCTTCTAAGAACTTGTAATTTTGAAGTCTTGACTTTGTCCATACCTTGATAAGAAGTTTTTAATATGTTCCATGCTTATTTGGATTTCTTTGTTGATGCTACTCTTGGGAGTATGCTCTCATGCATGGCTTGGTGTATGTACAACATTGCATTTCCATCCTTCTTCCTTTGATCTTTCAAGGCATCATTCTCAACTTGCGTGAGGGCATTGTATGGTGCCTGTTGGTTCCACATAGCCATTTTTTACTATATCCCATACATCTTGACCCCAAAATAATGTCTTCAAGGTCAAGGACCATAACTCATAATTGTTTCCCATAACATTGGGAGGTTGAATATTGCAAGTAGAAGCCATGATTTCACATTACAATAGAATTGTTTCTCTTTAAAATTTCTCTTGAAACCTACTCTGTTACTAGATCTCGAATCTATAACACATATACAAAATTTGTGCAACGTAGTTGCAAAGATTGCATAGTTAAATGTTTCGTCGATGAGCTTTAAGGACTTACCACATTGTAGATTGCGCGACGTGATGATAGTACAATCTTAGTGGAATAGTGTTTTTTTGGGAGCTGGATCCATCTATGCATTCAAAAATCCAGTTTGAATAATGGAAAATTACAATTCACCAACAATTTCATCATCCACTTACATTGATAATTTCCTAGAAAAATCTAAAGTCCAATGTTTAAACTTGTCCCAAAAAAAACTAAGTCATTTTTATAGCACAAAAATATTAAGAAATCTAAATATTATAAGATTTGGGCATTTTACAGTGATAAATTACAAACATTCAGCAATGAAATTTTTTACATTGTATATTTATACCCACTTGCCTAATATTTTTTATGTAAACATTTTAATAAATTCATATAATAAAAGAATTGTCTTAAAAAACATATGTCCATTATGTATTTACATATAATAATAATAATAATAATAATAACAATAATAATCTAACTTTAAAGTCAACTTTAAGGTCATGCTAAAGTCTATAGAAGCTTACATACCCTAGTCCCTTTTGGATTTGAACTTTTGACCTCCAAGGAAGTGACAACAACTTTTGCAATAGAAATACAGTTAATGAAGTTTGAAGGAAGACTTTGTTTTGGGGCAACATCGTAGCACAACGAGGCTGTGAAGTCTTCCTTGGTAAGTGTTTGCATGGAAGAGAGAAGTTGTGGATGGAAGGATCTCAATTTTACATGGAGGTGTGTCATGGTGGAGGTGATCAAATAGTTGGCCAGTCAACTTATCCAACAGCTGGATGAGCTAGTGTGTAGTGACATGGAAAAGGGGTGAGACTTCATCAACAAAGCAATTTGTTTTTGCAACACTTGGTTGTTGCGGAGGAACTCTTTGACATGGTTTGATGAAGACATCGAAAAGTGTGACCTTGACTTGTTTTTTTTTAGTTGGACCAAGTGATCAAGACACAAACATAAAATACTAGGTTTCAACATGAGGATTTACACCCAAGACTCGTGCGCGATGGTTGGACTACTTGCACAAATAGTGAAAGAATAGGAGTGCACAATATTGATGATTGCAACTACCTGAGACATTCTCCAGCTTACAAACCTAAGAGAAATCCCCTGAGAGGGGGCATGTGGTTCCTATATGATAAAGAGCTGGAACGTAGAGTTCGCCTCCTCCTTATAGAGAGTTCAGAAGAACTTGAGATGATTCTCCTATGTAACGCAGTGAGAAAGGATATCTGCAGAGTTGGACGTGCATGTGGCTGAGCACAAGGTGAATGTGTGAAATCCCAAAGTGTTGGGTGCATCATCATGAGAAAAAAAATGAAGATGATGTATTAGCCTCCTCTGAGAAGAGAGTCGATGAGAAACTCTAGATGAATCTCATGTGTAATACAATGGGAAAGAAGATATGTTGAGTGGACGTGCTTGTGGATGAGCACAGATGAACATGATCATAGTGGTTGAGCACTAGAAGTGGTTCTATGGTATAATGCAGTGAGCCAAGAGATATGGACATCCATATGGATGTGCCCCTAGTGGATGAGCACTAGTGGGTGTATGAGATCCCTTGCTATATTGTTCAAGAGCCAGACCTTCCTGTAACCATAATTGTAATGTAAAGGGTACATGTCGGCCCCACCTTAATGTAATTGTTAATTAATGTAAAAGATAATTAATATGGTCAATATTAATTATATTTTGAGATAGAGAGGTCATCCCTGTTGTGCCAATAGAAAATTTTGTTGACAGGTTCAGTTTAGTATAAGTAAAGGTAAATTCCCCATTGAAGAATCATATATTTCATCTGAGTTTCAAAATTTCAGCAAGTACAACTTCTTGGGAAAAGTGCGCACCTCTCTTGGGCGCTAGTCTTCTAGGGTTTGAGCACCCTCTTGTGTGCTAGTTTTTTTAATTGGTGGTGAAGGTATTTCTCTTGAAGAATATATAAAAGGATTTTTTTGTGTTTTATTCCCTTCTTGAGAAGGGTTTCCCAGGATACTTCTTATGTTCTTGTGCATGGTGTTTCTTCTTGTGATCTTGATTGCTACAAAATTAACGGTTATGGTTAAGTCAAATGATAAAATGGAATGCAATTCATGCTTCACCTTTATCATAGAAAAATAAACATGGTTTCAGATCATAGGTATTGAATAAGACCTGCACAAGATTTCATAAGACTAAACCATCCTCCTTCTGCAGTTCCATACGACCTCTAGGGTTTCTGAAGAAATCTATACGACCCTCACTTGATCATCCATTTCACCTCTTTATAAGTGTAAGTTGGATTTAAAACTTGGACCAAGTTGTACGAACCTCCTCACCACATCTCCAGAGACATTCAAAATCAAATTTCAAAGATTTTACGTTTTTGGCCCTAGGGTTTCTAGGGTGCCGAAAATTTCTGCAAAATCTTGATCATAGATTTCTGGAACTTCTTGAAGAAACATTTTTCTTAATTGGACAAGATTTTCTGTGACACTATCAAATTTAATTGCTGGCATTCATAATCCCCAAAAAATACAAGGTTACTAATTCAACATAATCATTAGGTTTTCAAAATCCAATTGGCAAGAGTTTGAAGAAACCAAACAAATGAAGAACAAAGCGTTAATAGAAGATAGGCTTGATGGAGAAAGCAACTTCAGCTCCTGAAAATAAAGACTTCATGTCACCCTTGAAGAATATGACATTTTGGATGTGGTAACTAAAACCTTACCAGACACAACTACAAATATAGAGAAGAAGATAAGAAAGGAAGAAGATGTCAAAGAAAGAAAATTAATCATCTACTCAGTAAGATATCATCTCTTACCTCGTATTTCCAACCTGAAGACAACTTATGATATGTATGAATCATTAAAAGAAATGTTTTAAAGTGACAACACCCTCCGAGCTCTTATCTTGAAGAGCCAAATTCAAAGTACCAAAATGAAAAAAGGTGACAAAGTTGCTATCTTTTTTATGAAGATATCAGAGATTAAAGAACAACTAGAAACCATTGGAGAAATCATGTCTGATAGAGAAATTTTGTTAACCACTCTCAACAACCTTCCAAAATAGTGAGATCCTTTTCTCAGAGTATCAGTGGAAGAGAAAGTATAATATCCTCAAATTTTAGAATATTAAATTATCAGTGAACTTTTAAATAAATTTATGTTTTTGGAAAATTTGGATTTGGAAATTATTTTCCATTTATGGAAAATCCAAATTTGGAATTTCGATTGTTGTAATTGGTTATTTGATGACTGTTGGGCAAAGATTTGACGTTCCCAACTATCCTCCTTTATTTGACACCTGTGTAAGACAAAATTTTAATGAATTAAATGCTGGAAGACAAATGTAACAACTAGGTTAAAAATAGTTGACCATGAGTCCATGGGCGGGGAACAAGTTTGAGTTACATCAAGGCTGATTTTTACAAGTGGAAGATGTGGAATTTGACCACTAGATGCCCCTAAAAATCAAGGATTTGTAAATATGCGAAATTCCCAAGGAGGGAAGGAAATACCTAGACACAAGGATGCATATAAAAACAACATATGGAGGAGGAAAGGTGCTTCTTAGTTTGTTGGGGAAAATAAACTATTTGTTGTTATGAGCACTGTTACTGTGAGGCGAAGCAATTTATGATCTGTGGATGGTGACTATAGCTAAGGAGGATCATTTAGTTTACCCTTATGGACTAATGATCAGGCTAGGTTGTGAACATGGCAAGTGAACTTGGTTGTTTTGTTCTATGGTTGGGTGGAATGTGGTTGTTCCATTTGTATTCCAGCATCTGGTTTTAGATATGTATCTTTTCTTGCATTCCTTGTCAATGTTATGTTTATGATTATTATCTGTTAGGAATATGATGGCTTATTATAGTTAAATGATATTGAATATAATTGATCCAGGTGGATATCAGTGGGTACCCACATTTTCCAACTGGCTCACAACAGATTTCTGGCAATATTGGTAATTTACTATTTTTAACAGTTTTTAACTTCCGGGGCCATTTTGAGGCCCTAAACTATGTTTTTGGGAAAACAGGGAGAAATATGGAATTTATTCGATATTGCCTCCAAAATGAATCTCCTCAATGATACCTTTCCAAAAGGCTGTCATTCACCTAAAACAGAGATCGTATGAAAAAGTTACGACCCCAAGAAGTTGATGTACTAACTTACCCAAACAGGGCCCACATGACTTTTGACGCTTCATCTCCTAGGGTCAGGTTTCTTGATGTCTAGGGTTTTTGGCATTCCTGTTTATTGTAAAAAGGTCTTCAGAGCCTCATTGTAATCATCTTCCTACCAATGCAAGTAGCCATCACATCTCTTCTTAGAGATAAGATGCCACCATTCTAGCGAGTTTTTCACTCTGTATTTTTACAGTCTCTGTACATTTCTTTCATTAATAGAAATCGTATATTACTGTATCTCTGTGTTTATGGTTTCATCTCTGATACATTTTTGTTATATTATTAGATATCCACGATATCTCTGTGCATTTCTTTATTATATCTCTGCTCTCATTTCGTGCCGAAAATAATTCGAATCAATAATTGTCTATTTGAAATGTGATGGTGGTACATATTTATTTAGACATACATATGTGTGTGTGTGTGTGTGTGCACTCATATATATATAAATAGAATAATTATGTTATGTTCCTATTTTCCATTAAATAGGGTTATACATATATATGTAACTATATCTATATGTGTGTGTGTGTGTGTGTGTGTGTGTGTGTGTGTGTGTCCACGCGTGTGTGTGCTCATGCATAAAGAAACGGTAGAACTATTTGTTGTTTTCCTACAAAATGGTTATCTTGCAAAAGTAACCATTGTATTCAATCGATCATTGTTTATAATATTACAGTTGGAGTACCATAATCCAAACTCCGCAACCTCTTTTATTGTAAAAAAAGATCTAAGGAAGTGTACATAGAATCTAGATATAACCAAAGTTAATGCGCGTAAGGACATGGAACTCGAATACCTTTCGAGTAAGATGATTCCTTCATCTGATTTCACAAACTTGTGCAAACATACAAAGAAAGAAAAG
>ML783819.1:279660-300074 GCA_009831015.1 Picea engelmannii | reverse complement strand
CACAATTCAATCAAAGGGAGAAACAGAGAATTGGTTAGGGAAAACATGAAATTGTACAGGCAGCTAAGAGTCCTAAGGCTCAGGCTAAAGAAGTTTGAATCTCCAGAAGAAGAACAAACCGGATTAGACACCTTGGCAAATCTGGCCACAAACATAATAGATGTGACATATTCTCTAGCAAAGTCAACACGGATTCGAAGGTCAGCTCGGATAAAGACCACAACATCTCAGAAAGCATGAATGATAAAGGAAGTTTCAGAATGGACATTTTTTCAATTTTGAAGGGTTTTCAAAGTGCAACATTCGGTGGTTTAGGCGAGCCATACTGAGCTCATTAACCACCGAAACAGGCACTTTCGGTGGATGTTTTACCCAGGAACTGCTCCAGTCAACCACCGAAATCCTGTCAACCCAGTTTTTGCATAAGTTTCTACACAGGTCAGGGATTTTGGATACGAAATGATTTGGAACCTTTTCTAATACATGTCTTATGAATTATCTCACACAGATCAGCTGTCATTTTGACATATGATGAAGAAAAGAACGATTTCAAGGGTATATGGGCAATTTCATTTGAACTGAAAAACAGGGTATTCTACCACCTCAGCCAACTCGACTTAGCTTCAATAGAAGAAGAGTATTTTAGCCTTGGAAGGCTGCCTACACATCATCAACAGTCAACAGAATAAATCAAAGATCTACCCCCTTTTGAGGAAATATTCCTTGTATCTTGCAAACAGTTTTTATTTTCTATTTTTAGTGGATCTGATCCATGTTTTTAGGATCAGAAGTTTGTTTTGTAATCTTATAAATATCAGAACAAAACATGAACATAGGGTTCGATTCTGGATACAGTAATGCTCTTTGCACTTAGACTTTTCATTTGCTAATACAGATCACAGGTTTCTTTCCATTTTGGTGGCAGTTTTCCATATTTCTTCTTCACTGTTATATTGTTGTCAAACCTTGAATAACTGTTATCCTATTGTTTGGTTCATGACATTATAATCAGTCTCTTTAGTTGTTTATTAGACCCTTCTTTGCACTGGTTTATGAGCAATCTTTTCTTCATCCACCGAAAGCTATTTTACTGTTTAACCAATCTTGGAGAGCACTGTCTATTTGTTTATCATTTTGATGTCTGAATGCCATAAGTTGAATTGAGTTATCCCATTGATCCACCTTTACAAAATACAAAAGCATTCATTTCTTAAGTTACCAAGCACCTTTGGTCTGCAACCACAAAGGGTTTCTTGGAGTGATAACACTAGCCATGCGCCAGCCAGCCAACCTAGCATGACGCGTATTCAATGAAGAAAGAAAGGCACAGCCTTCTCGTTTCAAATTTTGAAATTGAAATTTGTATTAAATGTTTGTAAAGCTGGTAGAGCCAAGATGTGCCTTTGAGAAGGCTATAGTTAAAGAAGGCCTTTAATAGTTGTAAGAATGGGATCTAGATCCGATTTGGACTAGACAACCCATTCAATGTGATTCAATGTAATTGAATAGAATAGGTAGCTTGGAGGGAAGAGCTCGAAGAGCCCCCTCATGAAAAAGATCCTTAGTATCTGTAGAGGGAGAATATATCGTAGATAGAGAAGAGTCGAGATATAGGAGAGCTCTAAGAGAGTTAGAGTAGAGGAGAGAAGGAACCAAGACTCTGTCAAAGTATGAAGCACAAGGAGTGTGCACAGAACATATTTGGTTTCAAGTCTAAAGCACATGAGGCCAAGCGCAGGAGCAGAGACCCTTTTGAAGTCAGAGCAGAGCACAGAGAAGATCATAAGAGATAACACCTTTGTGTGTAGAGACTCTGCAAGGTAGTGCAGAAGTCGGGAAACATTTCAAGGTTTCAAAGAGGAGAAACTCAGGAGGAAAAGTTCCTTAGAGCACAGAGTGACAGCTGGAAGGAGTGAAGAATTCATAGTTTGAGAAAGATTAGGATGAACAGTGCTTTCATGCACAGACCCATAGCTGTAAGGAGAAGTAGAAAATCCATCAGAACCCTTTGGAGGGTTTGAGTTTGAGAAGCTCAAGAGGGTTAGTAGTTTCAAGAATTCTGACAGAAGCCGAAGTCGTAGGCTTCGAAGCAGGGGACAAAGGCTGAGGCCTTTGATAATTGGAAAATATTCCAAGGAAGGAAGAAGGAGCACATGCTTGAGGGAGAGCACAACTTCCATCGGATCAAGTAGAGGATGAGATCTGGACCGTTGAAGTTTCACGTCTAGATGTAAGTAGGAAAGTGCATCACAGGAGGAATAGATCTGGGCCGTCAGGTCTCACACGGATAGTCAATAGTCGTCATATCTGGGAGAAGTTGCACGTGGGTTAATCTCGTAGGATAATTCCACTATTTCAGAATTCGGGGATTGGAGCAACTAGGACTTGGAGTCGTTGCATCGTGGATTTCTAATCTGTGAAGTCCCAAAAGAATAGAGACCATCCATCGTGGACAGGATGTGTGGCAAAGGTCCGAAAGCCATTGAATCTTTGGACATCGAGAGCTCGAGAGGTAAGAATCAGGAAACAGGAAGTCCCAGGGCACGAAGTTACGAAGGTATCGAGACCATCTATCTTTGGAGGACGCGTGTCACGAGATCCTCGTATCTCAAGAATTTGGGCATTGAAGGGTGAAGGAGTAGAGGAGTCTTTCAACTTTAGGGTTCACAAAAATCCCAAAGAAGCAGGAGCCATCAAATCATGGCAGATCACAGTCATAGATCGCACAAGGAGAGGAGGCTTCAAGTGATCGGGTTTCGAGATTTCGGGACTCGAGGGGTAGAGTTGCATGGTCGACACAACTCTCAGAATCACAAAAGGTGAAACACTAAAAGGTGGGTCCCAGGCAAGCCGACTAGAGGACATGTGGCAGTGATTGAAGTTTCAGGTAAATCCCTAGAAAGGAGAATTTCAGTATTTCAGATACTGGGGAATGCAAAGGAAAGAGTCAGAACTCTTGACCCAGAAAACCCCGGAAGAACGTGAGTCATTGGATGTGGGAGGATCACATCCTTTGATCTCCCTTTGATTTGGTATTTTGATATTTTGGGTACCAAGAAGTCCAAGGAGCAAGGGTCGGGCAACCTTGCATCATGGGATCATGAAACACGAAATCCTGAAGGCGTTGAAGGGACATGGAGGAAGTCGGCATTTTGGCATACCGCGACTAAGGATTTCAAAATTACTAAAGGCAAGGAGCCCGTACTCTTGGGTTAGAAAATCCCGAAGTCACGAAAGAATGATGTATCCTTGGAGCGGAACAGTGAAGGTGGGGATTTCGAGTTTCAACATACCGGGATCCCACAGACAGAGAACCAGGCAACTTCACATCGAAAGTCTCGAAGTCATGAAACGCGACACAACCTTTGGAGGAGAAATCAGGTAAGGATTTCAGGATTTCGGGCATTAGAATTTGGGCTATTCCGAAGACAAAATCGGGATGCTTGGCATTGGAAGTCTCGAAGTTGCAAAGCGACGCGCCTTTGGAGGTAGGTCGTGGTCATGAGGAAGGTTGTCACATGGAATAGGGTTTGGCCAGGGACTAACCACCATTAAGGCCATTTTGGCATATCGGGTTTCAGAGGATCGAGGAGGAAGAGACTCTCGACAACAAGAATCACAGAGTCCCAAAACCTGAAATCCCTTTTTTTCGGGAAAAGGCCACGGTCATGTTGGAGGTCGTGGGGAAGTTGAAGGACCTGTGGATCGAATGTTGAGGTTCCGATAGGGATCCGAAAGAGCCACTTCGGCTTAGGGAAGATTTGAAAAGATCCTATAAGCAGATCTTGGCCCGAGGGCTGCAGGCCTGCATCAAAAGTGGTATCAAATCTTGACTCTATTTGTATATTGCAGGCAGAGGAAGCGAGAGGAGAAAGAGTACTCTGATACACATCAGTTTGGTATCAGAGGAAGACAGAGCATTGAAACTCTGTAGTGATTTCTCACAGGTATGCATCAGTCAAGGAGACAGTCGGGAGGACTATAGGAGATGATGGAAGCACTCAGGGTTGTAGAGTGACAACAACAGGTTTTCCAGGAGGGCAGACAAAAGGGAGGAAAATGGCTACTGAAGGCCATAGATGCGATGGAAAAAAGATCCATCAGCAACCAAGAAAAGATGCGATGGATAAATAGATTTCCGAGATCAGGGTGAGGATGGAAATTATGGCATTGCAGATGTAGCAGGATGTAAGATCACATTGGGTGTATCAATGGCCCATGAAGAGGAAAGTAAAATGTCCAGTCAGGGAATTAGTGGCCAAAAGATAGTAGAGGCTATTAAAGAGATGGCTAAGGCATGCTGAAAGCCTCATGGATGAACAGAAGGAGATGGTTCAGGTATGTGAACCAGAGACTGGGAGAAATCTCAGTGATGCTGAGGATGAACTGAGGTCACAAAATGATATCAAGGACTGCCAAGAGGGCAGAAAAAAAATTTCCAATTGCCAGGTGGGCAATGAGATGAGATCGTTGCGGGAAATTTCATGTTGCCAGGAGGGTAATGAGATGGGAACCGAGGATGTCATAGACTTCCAAGAGGGCAACAAAAAGTTTCCAGATTGCCAGGTGGGTAGGGGAATACAGGTGAGGCTATGTAAAAGTCTCATGAACTCAGAGTTGAGTTCGTATCAACAAAAGGAGTTGACAGAGGAAAAATATCAGAAGGACATTTTGATCATTGGAGGAATTCAGATACTCTTGCCATTGAGCCTAGTTGAGGAAAGATTTTGTGTTATAGATGTGACAGTAGGGGAAAGACAGCCAGTTGTGATTGTCGGAGAAATGGAGCAGACATCAGAGGCTACCCAAGAAGAGGAAGATGAGCATTCCGAGGAGTGGCTCAACATTTTTAGCCAGGAAGCTGAGAAGACTAGAGCATTGGATCTTGCAACAGAAAAAGAAGAAGAGGCAGACAACATGAGCTTTGTTGATCTGTGTGAGCATATTGAAACCTTGGAGAGAAGGGAGATAGTGCAGAGAATGAACATCCAACAAGTCAAGTTGGAAGCAGATCTAGGAGGAGCATACCAGCCCAAGGAGCAGCTGGGAGAGGTTGGACTTGAGCCAACACAAAGAGATATGGCAGTAGCAGAGATGTCATAGGAAAAAGCTGAGCAACAACTCAGTGATAGGACTGTGAAGCTGAAATTTGTAGCAGAGTGTATACTTAGTGCCACAAAGGATGAAGATGATGACATGGGATATCATGATGATCTGCCCACTTGCAAAGAAGAAATGAAGTTGAGGAGACTGCCTGAACAGATCCAGCCACTGGAGCAGCTGTACGAGGAGATTGAGAAGATCTGAAAGCTGATGGCCATATCAGTAGAAGCTGCCAGCGAAGGGAATCCAATCAAAAGGGAGACAACAACAACAACAAAGTAGCGAAAGCAGCATCAACAACAGAGTAGTGGATCATATGAACAACTCCAGAGGACTGTCTGGGATGCAGGAGGATTTCAACAGTGGAACTGGGGAGCTCATGAATTTTTCACAGCAGAGGAGTATGATGCAGGATCATCACTCCCAAGCCAGCCATGCGCCAGCCAGCCAACCCAGCACGATGCGTATTCAATGAAGAAGGAGAGGCGCAACCCTCTCAATTCAAATTTTGAAATTGAAATTTGTATTAAATGTTTGTAAGGCTGGTAGAGACAAGTCGTGCCTTTGAGTAGGCTATAGTTAAAGAAGGCCTTTAATGGTTGTAAGGCTGGGATCTAGATCTGATTCGGACTAGAAAGCCCATTCAATGTGATTCAATGTAATTGAATAGAATAAGTAGCTTGGAGGGAAGAGCTCAAAGAGCCACCTCATGAAAAAGATCCTTAGTATCTGTAGAGGGAGAATATAGCATAGATAGAGAAGAGTCGAGATATAGGAGATCTCTGAGAGAGTTAGAGTAGAGGATAGAAGGAGTCGAGACTCTGTTAAAGTCTGGGCTCAAGAACACTTTGTAAAGGAGGCATTTTATATTAATATAAAGAGCATATTTCCTGCATGAGTTTTTTTGTGTATTTATGTGTTTATGAATGTCTTTTTGTGTTATTTATATGTTTTATATGTGAAATCGCGGGGACAGATAGGTTCTTCTATCTATGGGTTCTTTGATTTCAGGTTTGGGTTTCTTTGAGGCTTCATGCCAAGAGGGTATGACAGAACGTTGTGGGTTTTGAAAGCCAATGCATAGATGCACTCCTGAATTCTGCAGAATTTGGGAAAGAACGTGCCAGGAGGGCGCAATAGCTGAAGTCAATGACTTAGGAGGAAACACCAGGGTTGCTAAATACCTTGGAGGTGAATACTGTGCAGAGGAAGGTACAGAGAAGACAAAATCACTGAAGGTTATGTAGAGCTCTGCCAGGAGGGCATTGAGTGCATGTATAAAAGGCACAAGGAGAGAACTTTTGTTTGAGTTCAGAGGAGAAGACCAGAACCACTATGGGTTTTGTAGAGCTCTACCAGGATGGCATCGAGAAGGTGCATATAGTGCATAGGAGAACTCTACTGTGACTTCAAAGGGAAACTAGAATCACTGAGGATTCTATGAGAGATCTGCCAGGAGGGAATTGAGCAGGTGCTTATGTGAAGAAAGAGAACTCCTTTGAGTTCTGGAATAGAGAAGCATCCAAGGAAGAGGACATTCACAGGGTTTTTGAACACCCTGTAGGCTTAGCAAAGAGTTCTTGAGTAGGAAGAGGCTAAGAGGGAACTTCCATCCCTTCAAGGAGAGAAAGGGACAGAGGATGAAGACCTATGCAAGAAATGCACCAGGCCAACACCTGAGCCAAGGGTTGATAGAAAACCATCTGGAGGCTTGTCAAGCATAGGGAGTGTGCACAGAATAGATTTGGTTTCAAGTTTGGAGTGCAGGAGGCCGATCATAGGAGCAGAGATCCTTTTGAAGTCGGATCAGAGCACAAAGAAGCTTAGAAGAGATAGCACCTTCATGTGTAGAGAATCTGCAAGGTCATGCAGAAGTTAGGAAACCTATCAAGGTTTCAAAGAGGAGAATCTTAGGAGGAAAAGTTCCTTTGAGCATAGAGCGACATCTACAAGGAGTGCAGGAAGAAGGAGCGCAGGCTTGAGGGAGAGCACAACTGCCATCAGGTCGAGTAGAGGACGAGATATGGACCGTTGAAGTTTCACGTCCAGGCACCGGTAGGAAAGTGAAATGTAGGAGGAATAGATCTGGGCTGTCAGGTATTCCACAGATAGTCGACAGTCATCAGATCTAGGAGAAGCTCCATGCGGGTTAATCTCGCAGGAGAATTCCACTGTTTCGGAATTCGGGGATTGGAGCAGCCATGACTTGGAGTTGTTGCATCGTGGATTTCCAATCCGTTATGTCCCAAAATAATAGAGACCATTCATCGTGGAGAGGACGTGTGGAAAAGGTCTAGAAGCCATCGAAGATTCGGACATCGAGAGCTCGAGAGGTAAGAATCGGGAAATAGGAAGTCCCGAGGCATGAAGTCCCGAAGGTATCGAGACCGTCCATCTGTGGAGGATGCGTGTCATGAGATCCTCGTATCTCATGAATTCGAGCATTGAAGGGTGAAGGAGCAAAGGAGTCTTTCAACTTCAGGGTTCACAAAAATCTTGCAGAAGTAGGAGTCGTCGAATCACGATAGATCACAGTCGTAGATAGCGCGAGGAGAGGAGGCTTCGGGCAATTGGGTTTCGGGATTCTGGGACTCGAGGGGTAGATTTGCATGGTCGACACAACTCCTAGAATCGAAAAAGGTGAAACACCAAAAGTTGGATCCTAGGCAAGCCAGCCAGAGGACACGTGGTAGTGATTGAAGTTTTGAGGAAATCCTCGTAAAGGAGCATTTCGGTATTTCAGATACCAAGGAATGTAAAGGCAAGAGTCAAAACTCTTGACCCAAAAAACTCCAGAAGAACGTGAGTTGTTCGATGCGGGAGGATCACATCTATTGATCTCCCTTTGATTTGGTATTTCAGTATTTCAGGTACCGGGAAGTCCAAGGAGAAAATGTCGGGCAACCTATCATCGCGAGATCGTAAAATGTGAATTCTCGAAGGCGTTGAAGGGACATGGAGGAATTCGGCATTTCAGCATACTGGGATTCGGGATTTCAGAATTCCTGAAGGCAAGGATCCCATGCTATTGGGTTAGAAAATACCGATGTCATGAAAGTGCGATGTATCCTTGGAGCGAAGCAGTGAAGGCGGGGATTTTGGGTTTCGGCATACCGGGGATCCCATAGACAGAGAACCAGGCAACTTCGCATCAGAAGTCCCGAAGCTGCAAAATGTGACACAACCTTTGGAGGAGAAAGCAACTAAGGATTTTGGGATTTCGAGGATCAACATTTCGGTCATTTCGAAGATAGAATCAGGATGCTTGGCGTCGGAAGTCCCAAAGTCGCGAAGCGACACGCCTTTGGAGGTAGGTTGTGGTCACATGGAACAGGTTTTGGCCAGGGGCTAACCACCATTAAGGCCATTTTGGCATATCAAGTTTCATAGGATCGAGGAGGTAGAGACTCTCGACAGCAGGACTTGCGGAGTCCCAAAATCTGAAATCCCTTTTTTTCAGGAAAAGTTCGCGGTCATGTTGGAGGTCGTGGGGAAGTTGAAGGACCTATGGATCGAATGTTGAGGTTTTGATATGGATCTGAAAGAGTTGCTTCATCTTAGGGAAGATTTGAAATGATCCTGTGAGCAGATATCGGCCCGAGGGCTGCAGGTCTATGTCAAAAGTGGTATCAGAGCTTGATTTTGTTTGTATATTACAGGTAGAGGAAGCGAGAAGAGAAAGAGTACTCTGATACATGTCAGTTTGGTATTAGAGGAAGACATACCATTGAAACTATGTAGTGATTTCTCGTAGGTACGCAGCAGTCAAGAAGATAGTCGGGAGGACTGTAGGAGACACTGGAAGCACTCAGGGTTGCA
The DNA here is from genome assembly GCA_009831015.1 of Picea engelmannii. Lineage (NCBI taxonomy): Eukaryota > Viridiplantae > Streptophyta > Pinopsida > Pinales > Pinaceae > Picea > Picea engelmannii. The sequence goes on along the minus strand of ML783819.1, from coordinate 291,152 downwards.
GAATGACAGTAGTAGGTTTTCCATGAGGGCATACAGAAGGCAGGAAAATGGCTACTGAAGGCCATAGATGCAACGGAAAGAAGATCCATCAGAAGCCAAGCAAAGACGTGATGGATAAAGAGCTCGTCGAGATCAGGGCGAGGATGGAAATTATGGCATTGCAGATGTAGCATGATGCAAGATCACATTGGGTGTATGAATGGCCCATGAAGAGGAAAGTAATATGGCCAGTCAGGGAATTGGTGGCCAAAAGACAAAAGAGGCTATTAAAGAGATGGATGAGGCATGTTGAAAGACTCATGGATGAAAAGAAGGAGATGGTCCAGGTATGTGAACGAGAGACTGGGAGAAATATCAGTGATGTTGAGGATGAACTGAGGTCACAGAATGATCTCAAGGACTTCCAAGAGGGAAGAACATAAATTTTCAATTGCCAGGTGGGAAATGAGATGATATAGTTGTAGATCTCATAGACTATCAGGATGATAGAAGGCAAATTCCATGTTGCCTGGTGGACAATGAGATGGGATCCGAGGATCTCATAAACTGCTAAGAGGTCAGCAGAAAGTTTCCAGATTTCCAGGTGGGTAGGGGAATAGAGGTGAGGCTATGTAAAAGTATCATGAACTCGTAGTTGAGCTTGGATCAGCTAGAGGAGATGACAGAGGAAAAATATCAGAAGGACATTCTGATCATTGGAGGAATTCAAATATTCCTGCCATTGAGCCTAGTTGAGGCAAGAGTTTGTGTTGCAGATGTAGCAACAGGGGAAAGACATTCAGTTGTGACTTCCAGAGAAATGGAGTAGACATTAGAGGCTTCCCAGGCAGAGGAAGATGAGCATTCCAAGGAGTGACTCAACATTTTCAGCCAAGAAGATGAGAAGACTGCAACATTGGAGCTTACAACAGAAAAAGAAGAAGAGGCAGACAGCATGAGCTTTGCTAATCTATGTGAGCAGATTGAAACCATGGAGAGAAGGGTGATAGTGTAGAGAATGCACATCCAACAAGTCAAGTTGGAAGCAGATGCAGGAGGAGCATACCAGCCCAAGGAGCAGCTGGGAGAGGTTGGACTTGAGCCAACACAAAGAGATATGGCAACATCAAAGCTGTCATAAGAAAAAGCTAAGCAAAAACTCAGTGATAGGACTGCGAAGTTGAACTTTGCAGCAGAGTGAACACTTAGTGCCATAGAGGATGAAGAGGATGACATGGGATATCATGATGATCTACCCATTTGCAGAGAAGAAATGTAGTCGAGGAGACTTCCTGAATAGAGCCAGCCACTGGAGTAGTTGGACGAGGAGATTGAGAAGATCTGAAATCTGATGGTTAGATCAACAAAAGATGCTAGCAAAGGGAAGCATATCAAAAGGGATACAGCAGCAACAACAGAGCAGTGGAAGAAGCAGCAGCAACAAGTAGTGGAGAAGATGAAAATATCCATAGGACTTTTTGGGATCCAGGAGGATTTCAACAGTGGCGTTGGGGAGATCATGAGCAGGAGCTCATGAATTTTTCACAGTAGAGGAGTATGATGTAGGAGCATCACTCCCAAGACATACATGCCCCAGCCAGCTAGCCCAGCACGGTGCATATTCAATGAAGAAGGAGAGGCACAACCCTCTTGTTTCAAATTTTTAAATTGAAATTTGTATTAAATGTTTGTAAGGTTGGTAGATCCAAGCCTTTCTTTTCAGCAGGTTGTATTTAAAGAAGGTCTTTAATGGTTGTAAGGCTAGGATCTAGATCTGATTCAGACTAGACAACCCATTCAATGTGATTCAATGTAATTGAATAGAATAGGTAGCTTGGAAGGAATAGCTTGAAGAGACCCCTCATGAAAACGATCCTTAGTATCTATAGAGGGAGAATATAGCACAGATAGAGAAGAGTCGAGATATAGGAGAGATATGAGAGAGTTAGAGTAGAGGAGAGAAGGAGCCAAGACTCTGTCAAAGTTTGAGCTCAAGAACACCTTGTAAAGGAGGCATTTCATATTAATATAAAGAGCAGATTTCTTGCATGCGTTTTTGTGTGTCTTTATGTGTTTATGAATGTCTTTGTGTGTTCTTTATATGCTGTAGATGTGAAATTGTAGGGACATATAGGTTATGCTATCTATGGGTTCTTTGATTTTAGGTTTGGGGTTCTTTGAGGCTTCATGCCAAGAGGGTGTGATAGAACGTTGTGGGTTCTGAAAGCTAGTGCATAGATGCACTCCTGAATTCTGTGGAATTTGGGCAAGGACATGCCAGGAGGGCGGACCAGCTAAAGTCATTGACTCAGGAGGAAACACCAAGGTTTCTAAATACCTTGGAGGTGAAGACTATGCAGAGGAAGGTACAGAGAAGATAGAATTACTGAAGTTTTTGTAGATCTCTTCCAGGAGGGCATTGAGTGCGTGTATAGAAGGCACAAGGAGATAAATCTTGTTTGAGTTCAGAGGAGAAGACTAGAACCACTGTGGGTTTTGCAGAGCTCTGCTAGGAGGGCATTGAGAAGGTACAGATAGTGCATAGGAGAACTCTACTGTGAGTTCAAAGGAAAACCATAATCACCGAGGATTCCATGAGAGCTTTGTCAGGAGGGCATTGAGCAGGTGCCTGTGTGCACAAAGAGAACTCCTTTGAGTTTTGGAATAGAGAAGCGTCCAAGGAAGATAAACTTCACAAGGTTGTTGAACACCCTGCAGGCTTAGCAACGAGTGCTTGAGAAGGAAGAGGCTAAGAGGGAACTTCCATCCCTTCAAGGAGAGAAAGGGACAGAGGATGAAGACCTGTGCAAGAAATGAACCAGGCCAACACCTGAGCCAAGGGTTGATAGAAATCCATATGGAGGCATGTCAATCACAAGGATTGTGCACATAATAGATTCGGTTTCAAGTCTGAAGTGCAAGAATCCATGTGCAGGAGTAGAGACCCTTTTGAAGTCAGAGCAGAGAGCAAAGAATCTCAGAAGAGATAGCACTTTCGTGTGTAGTGACTCTGCAAGGCATTGCAAAAGTTGGGAAACCTTTCAAGGTTTCAAAGAGGAGAATCTCAGGAGGAAAAGTGCCTTTGAACACAAAGTGACAACTACAAGGAGTGCAGAGTTCATAGTTTGAGAAAGCTCAGGAGGAGTAGTACTTTCACGCATAGGCCCATAGATGTAAGGAGGAGTAGAAAAGCCAGGAGAACCCTTTGGCGAGTTTGAGTTCGAGAAGCTAAGGAGGGTCACCGATTTCAAGAATTCCGACAGAATTTGAAGTCCCAGGATTTGAAGCAGGGGACAAAGGCTAAGGCCTTTGATAATTGGAAAATATTCTAAGGTAGGAAGAAGGAGCATAGGCTTGAGGGAGAGCATAGATTTCATCGGATTGAGCAGAGGACGAGATCTGGACCATTGAAGTTTCATGTCTAGGCACAGGTAGGAAAGTGCAGTGCAGGAGGAATAGATATCGGTCGTCAGGTCTCACACGGATAGGCGACAATCGTCAGATCTTGGAGAAGTTGCACGTGGGTTAATCTCGCGGGATAATGCCACTGTTTCGAAATTTGGGGATTGGAGCAACCAGGACTTGGATTCGTTGCATCATGGATTTCTGATCCACAAAGTCCCAAAAGAACATAGACTGTCCATCATGGAGAGGACGCGTGGAAAAGGTCCGGAAGCCATCATAGATTCATAAATAGGGAGCTCAAGAGGTAAGAATCAGGAAACAGGAAGTCCCAAGGCACGAAGTCCCGAAGGTATCGAGACCATCCGTTTGTGTAGGATGCGTGTCACGAGATCCTCATATCTCAGGAATTTGGGCATTGAAGGGTGAAGGAGCAGAGGATTCTTTCAACTTCGGGGTTCACAAAAATTCGAAGAAGCAGGAGTCGTCGAATCACGATAGATAATAGTCGTAGATCACGCGAGGAGAGGAGGCTTCGGGTGATCGGGTTTCAGAATTTCGGGACTCGAGGGATAGAGTTGCATGGTCGACACAACTCCCAAAATCACAAAAGTTGAAACACAGAAAGGTGGGTCCCAGGAAAGTTGGCCAGAGGACACGTGGCAGTGATTGAAGTTTCGAGGAAATCCCCAGAAAAGAGAATTTTGGTATTTCAGATACCGGGGAATGCAAAGGCAAGAGTCAGAACTCTTGACCCAGAAAACTTTGGAAGAATGTGATCCATTGGATGCGGGAGGATCGCATCCATTGATCGCCCTTTAATTTGGTATTTCAGTATTTCGGGTACCGGGAAGTCCAAGGAGCAAGGGTCAGGCAACCTTGCATCGTGGGATCGCGAAACATGAAATCCTGAAGTCATTGAAGGGACATGGAGGAAGTCGGTATACCAGGATTCGAGATTTCAGAATTCCCGAAGGCAAGGAGCCCGTGCTCTTGGGTTATAAAATACTGAAGTGGTGAAAGCACGAGGTATTCTTGGAGCGGAACAGTGAAGGCGGGGATTTCGGGTTTCGGCATACCGAGGATACCACAGACAAAGAACTAGGAAACTTTGCATCATAAGTCCCGAAGTCGCGAAATGAGACACAACCTTTGGAGGAGAAATAAGCTGAGGATTTCGAGATTTCGAGGATTAGCATTTGGGCCATTCTGAAGACGGAATCAGGATGCTTGGCATCAAAAGTCCTGAAGTCACGAAGCGACGCACCTTTGGAGGTAGGTTGTGGTCATGAGGAAGGTGGTCACATGGAACAGAGTTTGGCTAGGGGATAACCACCATTAAGGCCATTTCAGCATATCTGGTTTCATAGGATCGAGGAGGCAGAGACTCTCGACAGCATAACTCATGGAGTCCCAAAATCTAAAATCCCTCTTTTTCGGGAAAAGGTCGTGGTCGTGTTGGAGGCTGTGGGGAAGTTGAAGGACCTATGGTTCGAATGTTGAGGTTTTGATAGGGATCTAAAAGAGACACTTCGTCTCAAGGAAGATTTGAAATGATCCTGTGAGTGGATCTCGGCCTGAGGGCTGCAGGTCTGCGTCAGAAGGAAACTAGGAGACACCTAGCAGTCAGATACTACCCTGTGCGAGGTAAGTATCTTCTCGTTTATTTTTATATGAACTATCTATGATTCTAAAAAGTCATAATACCCACCAATAATAATTTCAAAGGGGTCGATAATGTCCAACAGTGTAGGATCTAGTTATGTCATAAATAATGTCAGGCTTACTGTATCTTCAATTTTTCATATTGTGTTAATAGTGATTATTCAACTCGATATAGATAAGAATTCTTGGCCTACGTTTTTCATAGATTTTCATAGCTTTTGTATAATTCCTTATCCATTTTAGTTATTTGGCTATATGCATCATGGTTTTCTTGAATTTTATATTCTCGATAGGGAAGCTAGGATTTCTTCCGTGTGATAGTAAGAGGGATACTCTTCATATCCTATTTATCTCTTTTCAAAGGCATGTCCATTTTCTATGATAAGGAAGTTGTTTCCATTCTGTTTGTAATGCGTAATTTACCTATGATGTGTAAGCCTACGATTTCGTTCCTTTGAGTTAAAAAAAAAAACATTTACGAAGATATATAGAGTTTTGTACCTTTGCTTGAATCTTCTGAGTTTCCAATCTCTTAATTCTGAGAGTATACATCTCGATACTTTCCATGATTTAATTTGTTTCAAAGGAGAACGACATATATTTGTAGAATTGTCTACTATGTGTACAGAGAGGTCTCTTTGCCTAAATATATGCCTTTAGTATCTGGTCTCTAACCTTACCATTTTTGTTCCACATAATTATACGGTGAAGGGTTAAGATTGTACAGCAGATATCAAAGTATACAATCAATTTCATCTGATTTATACCTACACTAAGTTTATATAACATTCACCTCAAGTTATGTTCCCCTGAAAAAAAATGTGTGCAACTTGTCTGAGTTTTCAATCAACAAATTCGTAAGTTTAAGAAATTATGATTTCGGGTCCCATAACCCTGTCTGTAATTTTGAAATGGAAAAATAATGCCCCTGTGGGATATGCTTTAGCCTGTGCAAACATTATCATTATGGAGTTTCGTAGTTAACTTGTCAACTTTTACTTTGTTATCATAAAGAAAGGAATTTTAAGTATCCAGAACTTTGTACCTAATTGTGCATTCCTTTATCATAAATCTATGGTTTTAACTGATTATGAAGACTGTATCTTGAAAATCATATATGTGATCCGGATTGGGAAAATCCATGGAACATGTTTATACTATGTATTCTTTATAGTTTTGGGTATGCAATATATATATATATATATATATATATATATATATATATATATATATATATATATATATAACATGTTTAAAAAGTTCTATCTCATTGATACATTCTGAGCATTTGATTTAATCTTGGTCGTTTACAAGACTAATGATGGGACCCATGTTTCCATTGCGAGGGTACCCATTAGTCATTTCAAATCCCACTCCTCCCCTTCAGGCTATCGACAATTTGCTTAGTGCCATTGATGGAGAAAGAAACACCCCACATCAACCTCAAGCTAAGTATTAGCCTGGTGTTGACTCTTTAATATTAAATTTCATGGATTCTTTCCTGAACAATGCTTTGTCTTCTATATATAATTTCGTCAATTTGTTTCATAGTATTATTACTAAGTACATCGATATTCCTTTTGATGGATTGGATTGTTTCGAGGAAGGGCACACGATATCGCCTCACTTGAAAGGTGTTCAAGCTCTAGATATCGACATCTGACTTTATATTTTTTAGGTTCTGGTTGTTTAGTGGAACAGGGTTCAATAGATAAATGGTTCACTTATCTTTAATTACTTAATGGAATAAACATAAAGAAAGGGGAAACCCTACTTTGTAGATGGATTCCACGATTGGAAGTTTATGATAGTATATGTTGTGTGAAAGGTTAAAACTTTGTTTTGAGTTGATTTTCCTCTTTAACAAATTGGCATCCATTAAGTATACTGGAATTTTACTTCTAGGTTTTCCGTAATAAAAATGGACTATAATTTTATATGTCCTTTATATAGATTGTTTAATAGAAAAACACTTGAATCTCATGTAACTCAAGAAGTTGACACAATTCCTTATGTGCGTGAATACATTGGATGTTTTTGTTCAGTTCTGTGTAATAAGAATACAACCATATCTACAAGCATATATATATTTATTTCTTGTCTATGTTTCTTTCCAGAATTTGCGTTTTGCATTGTATAATTTAAATATTCCTTAATATCAACCACAGATTGATCTGATATTTTCTTTCCTATTGCGGTCCAAAGAGTATATCACATACATAGGAAAACTTTCACACATTTATCAACAACTAACACACAGAACAACTTTATTAACTCTACTCAGGAAAAATTTCACACGTTTATCAACAACTAACACACACAACAAATTTCTTAACTCTACTCAATAAATAAATTCAAACTGTAAAGGCTTATTCTATAATTAACTTCATTCCACCAGCCATTAACCAATGAAACAATTCAACAAGGAATAGGTAGATGTACATATATGAACAAAGTGTTGGGACAACAAATGGAGCAACCAACTTCCACCCAACCATAGAATAGAACAACCAATCTACTTGCTCTATTAACCCCCTACCCTGACCATGAATCCATGAGGGAGAACCCCAAAGATCCTCTGTCGCTATAGTCCTCTTTCAGATTAGAAATACTCCTTGCCTCACACTCCTAAAACAATGCTCATAACAAAAATTGATATCCTTTTCCTTAGCATACTAGACAATGTCCTGTCTCCTCACATATGCTCTATATGCCAAAAACATCTTGTGCCTAGGTCTTTACCCCTTTGGGAATTTTCACAACTTTACAAATCCCTGATTTTCAGGGGCTGCCAATGGAAAAATTCCTCATTTTCCACTTGTAAAATTCATCCCTAAGGTAGTTCAAGCATGTTCCCTACGCATGGAGTCATGGTCAGTTGATTTCAACCTCGTTGTTCCATTTGTCACTCAACAATTAATATAAAAATTATTTGTCTCTTACAAGTGTCATAGTCAAAGAGTTGGTTGGGAAAATAAAATATTTTCCCAACAATAACAATAATTAATTACAATTAACCAAATTCCAAATTCCAAATTTCCATAAATGGAAATAATTTTCCAAATTCGAATTTGCCAAAAATGGAAATAAATTTCTAAGTGCATGTAGACTTTAATAAAAAAAAATTGGGGGGGATATTCCATCCTTTCCCCCTTCAGTACAACACTGTCCTCAGTCTTCGTTCCTTTCTTGGAACAGGGTTGGATAAGATTTCTGCAAATCTTCCTCCAATTCCCAAGTGGCCTCCTCAAGACTAAAGTGCTTCCATTGCACTTTTACCTGGGCGAGGGCTCTATTCTGTAGTGTTATTTCTTCCTGTCTAGAACACGCAGAGGTTCCACTTATAACTTGCCTTCTAGTTCCATCTGCACGATGCTCCAATCAATCATGTGAGTAGGATCATGAACATAATTTTTAACAAAGAAACATGAAATACATTATGAATTCTTGGACTTGCGGGAAGTGCAAGTTGATATGCCATGAGTCCAAATCGAGCTAAGATATCGAAGGGGCCACAAATCCTGGGCTCCAACTTTGAATAGTTTCCTAGATTTAATGAACTTCTTCTTGCTTTGAATTTTAAATACACGTGGTCTCCAACTTGAAATTCCTGGTGTCTTCTTTTCAGGTCTACATAACTTTTTTGTCTGTCCCGTGCCTCTTTTAAATTTTGTTGTACTTTTCTTATCGTGTTCTCCATTTCCTTGATCATTTCTAGTCCCACCATGAGTTTTTCAACTGGGTTATCCCTACTAATTGGAGTTTTACACTTTCTATCATACAATACTTTGAAGGGGCTCATCTTAGCCGATGTCTGGTAACCATTATTGTATGCAAATTCCACCAAGTGCAGGTAATCTTCCCACTTACTTGGTTTCGTCCTTACATACATTCGTAACATATCTTCCACAATTTGGTTCATTCGTTTATTCTGGCCATCCATTTGTGGATGGTAGCTTTTGTTGAAATTCAAGTTATTATTCAACCCTACAAACAATTATTTCCAAAACGTAGATGTAAATTTCACGTCTCTGTCCGAAATCACCATTTTAGGAATACCATGTAGTCTAAAAATTTTCTTCATGAATATTTCAGCGATGTTAATATCTTTATAAGTAGATTTTACAGGAATAAAATGTGTAGACTTGCTAAGCTTATCAATTACTACCATAATTGAATCATTTTGTTTTTTATTTCTAGGAAAATCCGTGATAAAATCCAATGATATAGTCTCCCATTTCCATTTTGGTATAGGTAGAGGCTGCAATAGACTAGTTGGGTGTTGGTGTTCAACCTTCACCTATTGACAATATAGGCACTTAGACAAGAATTTTGTTTTCTCGCCTTTCATATTAAGCCAATAAAATAACTTCCTTAGTGTTGTCACCATTTTCTGGTATCCCGGATGACCAAAATATGGCTTCTTGTGTACTTCATCCAAAGCTGTTAACTATAATTCAGTAGAATCTAATATGTACAACCTGTTTTTGAATCTTAGTAGACCATTTCTGTCCAAAATCACATCTATTATGTCTAAACTTTCTGCATTATTTTGTAAATCTGCCATTGTTTTAATGTAGTTTTCATCATTATTACTTGCAGCCTTTATCCTTTGCTCAATGTCGCTTTCTTCCCTACTAATGTTTATCTCAAATAGCCCATGAATTCTTCTACTTAAGGCATTTGCCACTTTGTTTTCCTTACCCTTGATGTGTCTTACCTTGAAATCAAATTCTCTCAAGAAGGCCATCCATCTTGCTTGCCTTGCGTTAAGATTTGGTTGACTAAATAAGAATTTCACACCACTGTTATCAAATAGCAACCTAATTTTTTTCCCATTATATAGTGTCACCACATTTTTAATGCATGGATGACAACTGCTAATTCCAAGTCGTGAGTGACGTAGTTACATTCGTGCTCTTTTAGTTTTTGGGACTCGTAACAAATAACATGCCCTTCTTGAGTTAGGACACCTCCCAAACCTACTTTTCTCACATCCACGCAAACAGTGAAGTCTTTATCTGGGTCTGCTACCCTTAAAATGGGTGTGGTTGTTAACAATTCTTTTAACTTATTAAAACTATCCTAACACTTTTGTGACCAATTAAACTTGGTTCCCTTTTTCTGTAGGGATGTTATAGGGTATGCAATCTTAGAGAATCCTTCTATAAATCTGCGGTAGTACCCAATGATTCCCATGAATGACCATATATCTGCTACATCCTTAGGGATAGGCCATTCCATGATGGATATTATCTTCTCTAGGTTGAGTCAATACCTTCTTCAGATATTACATGTCCTAGGTATTGTATTTTCTTTTGATAAAAGTCACATTTGTCAAATTTTGCATACAGCTTGTGTTTTCTTAAAGTTTGCAATACTATCCTTAGATGTTCTCCGTGTTCTTCTTCTGTTTTCGAATATACTAGGATATTGTCAATAAATACCAAAAAAAACTTATCCATATACTGACTAAAAATGTTGTTCATTAAACACATAAACGTTGTTGGTGCATTAGTGAGACGAAATGGTATAAAAACAAATTCATAGTGTCCATATCTCGTTTTGAACATTGTTTTACTTATGTATTCATCCTTTATTTTGACCTGGTGATAACCAGATCTTAAATCCAATTTCGAAAAAATCTTTGCCCCTCCCACTTGGTCAAACAGATCATTGATTCTAGGTAGGGGGTATTTGTTCTTAACAATCATTTTGCTTAACTTTCTGTAATCAATGCATAATCTTAGAGTTTCATCTTTACTTTTAACAAAAAGGAATGGTGCTCCCCACAATGAGACACTTGGCCTAATGTATTCCTTATCCAACAGTTCTTGTAGTTGAATTTTTAATTCTGTTAACTTGGGTAAACTCATCCTTAGGGTGCCTTAGATATAGGGGCTAAACCAGACAACAGATCAATAGAGAAGTCTATCTCTCTTCTTGGGGGAATTTCATGTATTTCATCGACAACCAAACCTCTAAAATCATGTAAGATGAAAAAAACTTATAGGCTAGGTTTATTTTATTTTGTCAACAGTTTTTTCACTTGGATAGCATAAATCTGACAACCTTTACTCATGCACTTCTTAAATTGCATTGTTGAAATCTACCTAAATGAGACTAGTTTTTGTATCCCTTGTATTGTCCTAAAAGTGTTATCTTCGTCTTTGTAAGTGAGTGATTTTTCACAACAATCCAAAACTGCTTTATGTCTCTCTAACCAGTCCATTCCAGTAATTATATCGTAAGACCCTAACAGAAGAATACTCAAATTTATCTTTGTGTTTTGACCATCTAAACTGATGCAAGATACCAGATATATAAAATATGCAGAACAGAAATAAAATGCTAGAAATGGCAGAATAACAGTAAAATATCCAGCATAATCTTCACAATACACAGAAATGATATACGAAATAGCAATAGAAAAGCACTTTGATTCA
>ML783819.1:221001-277539 GCA_009831015.1 Picea engelmannii | reverse complement strand
AAGAATGGGAAATTTGTCTTTGATGGTTAGTTTGTTGAGAGCACGGAAGTCAGGACACATTCACCAAGAGCCTTCTTTCTTCAGTACCATGACGAATGGAGAGGAGTAAGGGATCGTACTAGGATGGATGACTCTGGCAGTAAGGAGTTCCTGGACCATTTTTTTCAATTTCATTTTTTTGTGCAAAGGGGTGGCGATATGGACGTATATTGGGGGGAAGGCTTTTTGGGACAAGGGGAATGGAATGATCATGGACACCACGAGAAGGAGGGATTCCTTGGGGAGTGGAAAATACTGTTTGATGTTTAGAAAGGAGGGCTTGGAGGTCTTGGGGCACTCGTGGGGTCTCTGTGGCTTGTATGGCGTGGAGTTGGGAAATGACAGCAGAATGACCTTTTTTGAGCAATTTTTCCATGCGATGAGAACTGATGAATTCAAGTGAACCCGCAGTGATGCCTTGAAATTTATGTTTGTGTCCTCCTTGGTCGAGTTGCATGGTTAAGTTCTGAAAATCCATGAGAATGGGACCCAATGTTCTTATCCATTCGACACCCAACACAATGTCGCAACCGCCCATGTCAATAGAAAACATATGGGATTTGAGATGGTAGTCACCTATTTGGAGACACACATTTTCATAGAGCCCACCACATTTCATAGAACCACCATTGGTAATCATGATTTGGAAATTGTTGACAACATGGATGTAGCAATGTGTTTCTTGGGCAATGCGGTGATGAATAAAATTGTGGGTGCTGCCACTATCAACCAAGATGATGACCTTTCAATGCTTGATGTAACCAATTAACTTGAGGGTTTGGGGGGCAAAGAAGCTAGTGAGAGCATTGAGGGAAATGATTGGTTCCACTTCGGGAGGATCGGAGGGAGGGTTTATGTCAGAAATTTCTGGTGACTCAGGCACAGGGGGGGTGTAACATCTTCTTCCTGAATATCCTTAGAGATGGACATAAAGAGATTTTGTTCCTTACATTTGTGGCCTGGGAAATATTTTTCATCACAATTATAACAGAGGCCTTTGAGTTGGCATTCATCCATTTCCGCCCTGGTCAATTTTTGGATTTTTAATGGGGCGGAGGGAGTAGTGGGGTTTACTAGTTTAGGGAGCGGGATGAAGGAAGGCTTATGGTTTTGAGAGGAAACAATTTGTTGTGCTTCTTTAACTTTTTTGGTAGCCTCCACCCAAGTCATAGGTTGAGCCATGAGGACATGGGCTCGAATCTCCTCCTTGAGGCCACTGATAAAATACTCTCGAAAGAAAGCATCAGTCATGCCCTCTGTTCGAAAAGCGAGATGCTCAAATGCAGTTATGAAGTCTTCAACTATGCCTGATTGCTTCAATTTTGTCAAATGGCCCAAATGGTTGGTGTCAGTGTCAAAGTGTTCATAAATCTCAGCAACAAATTGGGTCCAAGAAATATACCCTTGACGGGAAGTTTTTCTCCATTGCCACAATTGTCAGCGTTCTTGATCTAGATGGAGAACACCATAGCGGAGTTTTGCCAAGTAATTTGTAATGTTATAGAGAGAGAAATAATGTTCCATTTGTGTGACCCAACCAGTAGGGTCTGAGCCATCAAATTTGGTTACATCCACCCGCAGAAGGCATATGTCCCTTTGAAAGTTATGGGGTTGAAAGGAATGGGAAGAAGTTTCACCTTCAGTCTTTTTATGTGCATGAGGAAAAGAGTCATCAGTAGAGAGCTTGAGTTTGGTGCAGAGTGATGTAAAGACATATTCAAGCTAGGTGGTCAGTTCGTGTTTGACTTCCGTGATTGCGGACTGCACAAGGACATTTATGGATGCATTCATGGAGGCATCATGGGAGGCAATAGTAGCACTGAGTTGTTGCACTTCTTGTTGGGTCTCAAGTAAAACGGATTGCAGGGTGTTGAAGCGAGACTCTAGTTCTTGATTACGTGTATGGGCCATGATGATGGGTGAACTGAAAAGGGAGCGGGTGGGTCAGAAATTTTTGCAGAAAAATGATATGGATGAAAGTGATAAGGGAGAAGAGATGAATCTAATGGAATAGGTCTCAAATAATGGTGAAAAAAATTCCATACTTTTTTTTTTTTTTACAGTTGTAGGGTTATGCTTTGTTCTGAAGAATGTTGCAGTGCTAAAATCCCCAAATTCTGAACCAAAGATTATTTACTTAGCAACCCGAACAAAGATGCGTGTCAATAGATCTCGCCGATTTAATTTGTTTATGTTTTTGTTAATGTTCCCCAAGGGTTAGGTATTCAAGGGTTCTACAGACAAGGATTTTCCCTGTGCTACATCTCTCTGATATACGTGTGGGGTCCAACAGTAGTACTCGACCCAATATATCAGGGCACTAACTAAGGAGGATAGACCATACCCTTAGCCTTACTACCTGACTACCTAGGTACTAGAGAGTATCTTCCCGAGTGCTGTTCTCGGTGACACTATAGCAGTCTGGTGGCTGATAGGTTTATCTAAAGAGGGATTTAGGAAATCTAGGTTGATCTGTACACATGTGATGTCTGATGTGCTACCACTCGAAGGGGTACCAACAGGGGTTACAAGGGTGGCCAACAGATGTGCGCTTAAGAACCACTTGTATTTCTTGCATGTATGAATCCCTTAACCGCGGGTTTATGCGTGTAACAACAAATCTCTGTGGCTTAAAGACGCCAGAATATGTCACTACCCTGGAAAAAAAATACCCACAATTTTTGCCAAGGAAAGTGCTCTGATACCACTTGCAAGATACCAGATATATAAAATATGCAGAACAGAAATAAAATGCTAGAAATGGTAGAATAACAGTAAAATATCCAACATAATCTTCACAATACATAGAAATGATATACGAAATAGCAACAGAAAAGCACTTTGATTCAGAAAGCAATGTTCACAGGCCTCTTCGAGGGGGCAACCTCCAATCGAGAAATGCTCTGTTACAATAATCTCTAAGCTAGGGTTCACATACCCTCGCCCCTTATTTATACTAAATATGTCTATTAAGAGAAGCATCTAGAGGAAGATCCTTCTAGAAGCGGAAGCTTCTATTAGGTCTTCTTACATCCACCTTATTCTATTTTATTGAAAGGCCTTATTAATATTGACCTTTATTACATTTGAATACATTGATCTACCTATGTGCAGGTTAAGACCTTAACAACTGAACTCACAATCAGAAACGAAATATGTTACCTTTATTTTTGTTCCTGTTGCTAGTTGTACTAGCCAAGACATTGTATTCCTTACTTTCTTAAGCTTATTTGAATCCACTACACCAGGAGCAACATAACTCAAGGTCACTCCTGAATCAATTAAAACAAAAACATGATTATTGTTAACTTTACCTTCAACTTCCACTACAGTGGACTGGTGGTGAGATTGTCAGCCATACACAGCTTCATTAATCATGTGTACACTTATGACCACATATCACACTGTAGAGGCCTCTTGCAGGTTGTGAACTGTGGTTCTTGCTGCAAAAGTTAGAAGCAGGAAGTTCCTCGTTAAGTGAGTTTCTCCACATTCCCATCATTTTAATGGTTCTCTGGGGATGTCCCCAAACTTCTTGGTTCCCAGATTAATTGGTTTACCTCACCCTTGGGTGTTCTGGTTATTGGAGTGAAAATATTTCCTTGGAAAACTCTTTGTTTCATTCTGGAAAGGGGCTGGTTGATATCACTTCTTCTGTTGGTTCATTCTGTCTTGTTTCTTCTCTTTCCAAGCCTTGGGAAATTCATACCATTGTTTGTATTAATCGTAACACATTTAAGCCTTCCTGAAATCTTCGCTCAAGGACTTGGGGTTGTCAAATTTGATTATGTCCTTATAGGATTGTGGTAGACATCCTAGGAACCGCTAGATTTTTATTTTGTCTTCTTGGATATAAGGAACGAACCTTCACAATTCCAAGAAATGTTTTATCAAGTCACCCATACTCTTTTGACTGAGTCATAGTTCAAAAAACTCTTTGGTCTTTATTTCATAGTAACTTTCAGATAAATACTATTTCTTAAAGTATTTCTTGAAATCTGACCACTCCATATGTTTCTCCTTTAGGCCCTTGGCCAACTTCAGGTTCTACCACTATATACTCGCCTTTCCTTTGAGGTTATAAATGACAATTCTGACCTTCATGTTGCTGGAATAATTGTAAATCTGGAAATACTTTTTTATGTCTAGTAACCATGCTTCAAGCTCCTCCCCTGTCCTAGATTCTCCGTTGAAGGTGGACGGTTTGATTTTCTTAAACTCTCCCTCCAGTTGGTCCACATTTTTCCTCTTTCTTCCTGTGGTTGTTTTATCTTCTATTGATGGCGTGCCTTCGAAAGAGTTGTCCTTTGTTTCTACTTCGGGACCAGAATTGTTGGAGGTTGTTTTGCTGACCTCTTCTCCCTTGTTATTGTATTTTGAAATCTTATTTGTTACTATGCTACGCAACAATAATTCATTTATTTCTTGTTGTTCTTGTTGTGCCTTTTTCAGTTTCTCACTGTCTGCCTTGAAAACTTGCAGTTTGACAATAAGGTTCCTCATGGTTTCCAAAACCTGGCTAGCTAAACTTACTTCAATGTTCTACCTAGGTTCTTCAGGAGGTCCTCTCTTAGGATTCTCCTCAATTCTGATATCGTCTTCATTCTGAGCTGCCATTATCACAACATAAATAAATTTTTGTTAGTTTTTCATCAAGCCAAAAAACATGTACTAAACAACATTTTGGCCCTGTTTTAAGGTCCTAGTGTTGTAACCTTTTCTATGATACCATATGTAATGTATGATCTAGGTGGATATCGGTGGCCACCCAACTTTTCCAATTGGCTCAAAACAATTTTCTGGTAATTTTGGTAATTTACTATTTTTAGCAATTTTCACTTTCGGAACCGTTTTGAGGCCCTAAACGATGTTTTTTGGGAAAATAGGTTTTAAATATATTGTTTCCTTCTACGCTGTGCCTAAAATTAATATTTTCATTGATACCTTTCCAACAGGCTATCATACACCTAAAACGGAGATCATATGCAAACGTTACAACCCCGGGAAGTTAATGTACTAACTTACCCAAACAGAGCCCACATGACTTTTGGCGCTTCATCTCCTATGGTTAGGTTTTTGGATGTCCAGTGTTTTTGGGATTCCTTCTTATTGTAAAAATTCCTTTAGAGCCTCATTGTAATCATCTTCTTGCAAATGAATGCAGTTGTCACATCTCTTCTCATAGATAAGCCGCCACAGTTTCAGCTTATTTCGTTATTGAATAGAAAACCAGTTTTACTGTATCTCTGTTATTTTGTGTTAAAAACCTATTAATAATATATAGTCATTTCATTATTCTCATAAAATTCGGATAAGTGGTATCAGATCAGTATGCTCCTTGTCGTCTTAATGCATGTCTCCAACGAGGTCGGAGTACAAAGAGTTGGGCCTTGATCTTGTTTCTCTTGAGTACAAAATATCTCGCATGCCCAAGGGACCTCTCATGGTAGAAGAAAATAAAAATGTCAGGACATGATATCCTTTCAAACTATTGATTGAGGAATACCTAACACAACAGAGGAAGGGGATGATGGATATTTTAGCGCAAATCCTTCGGTGGCAACCAACAAGCGATGCATATTCTTCGAGAGGAGGTGTCACCCCCTTCAAGGTACAAATAAACTTCGGTATTCCTATATTTGAAGGTAATATAGATGCAGATGTTGTAAACAAGTGGTTAAATCTACTAGAAGGGTATTTTTTTGTCCATAACTTTTTGAATAGAGAAACGATTACTTTTGTGCTCCTCAAAGCTGTTCCCCATGTCAAAGATTGGTGGGAAACTTTCTGTGAGAAAAAGGAAACATAGGAACCCTCATTATTTACAGTCATGGCCACCTGGGAATCCTTCAAGGATGTTATTAAAGAAAACTACTACCCTATCGGAAGTTATGACAACTTGTATACCAAATGGACCACACTGCGGCAAGAAAGAGACCAAGCAGTTCTAGATTTCACAAATATCTTTCATACCTTCCGCACCAATCTAGGTATCAAAGATTCAGAGCGACATCTAGTGCTCAAGTATTGTGGTGCTCTACATAGATACATCCATACTGAAATGGAATTTCTGGACATCTCATCCTTGGGCGTGGCCTACCAATATGTCGTCAAAATCAAGCAAAAGCTCAAACAAAAGACACGACAATTTGGGCCTTGGAAACCCTCAAAACAAAATCTAGGAAAGGGAGGCCCCAACCCACAAAACAAAGGACAGAGAAAATATGAATAGTATCAGGACAACCAGTCCAAACCACAAGAAAATAAGGACACCAAAAAGACAAAGAAAGATATTGGGAAGTGGTGTGACTTCCATAAGAGCCCTTGGCATAACATTGTTGACTGTCGCTCAAAGCAATCATTGGTGGTTGAAGTAAAAGCCTCTGAATCAGATGCATATTCTGACTCTGAGTCAGAACCAGAAAGGGGAAGATTGATCATTGACGGTGAAATCAGTGCCACCGTTGTTACCACCAAGCTCCAACCTGGTGAACCAGACGAGCTAGAAGAAGGAGAGCACCTCTTCCATTCAAAAATGTGGGTAAAAGGCACCCCGTTGCACTTCATAATTGATAGTGGTAGCCAAAATAAACTCATCTTAGCAGAGTTCGTAAAGCAGCTGGCCCTACCGACAACGCCACACCCAAAACCCTATAACATTGGATGGCTCCACGAAGGAATCCATCTCCACGTCAACCACAAGTGTTGACTGTTGTACGACATCAAGCCCTACAAAGATGAGGTATTGTGTGATGTTTCTCCTCTCAAAGTTTGTGATTTTATTTTGGGCCAACCTTATTTATGGAAACATCATGTTGTATATGAGTCTAGGCCTTGTAGTGTTACTATTAATTTGAACAGGAAATTGTATAGGATACCCGAGGCAGTCCCACCTAGTGCTATTTCCTTGATCTCTGCTAAGCAATGCAGGAAGTTCATGTCTCAGACGAGGAAGTTTTTCTTCTTAGTGATTCTCTCTCAGAATAAGAGAAACATCACAGCCACATATAGGGTCTCTATGGCCGACCTCTCCACACAGAAGAAGCAAGTAGATAAGGTCGTGGAAGAATACTCAGATAAATTCTCCTCACCTGGGGTACTCTACACTGCCAAGTAAATAACCCCATCGATATGACCCCCGATGCACCACTACCCAATAGGCCAATCTATCACCACTCTCTGTTAGAGAATGAGGAGATCAAGAGACAGATCCAAGAATTGCTCCACAAGGGACACATGTGTCCCATCTCATCATCTTGTGAGAGCCCAATCGTGCTGGTACAAAAGAAAGATGGAACCTGGCGACTCTACATTGATTACTGATCTCTGAATAAAATTGCAGTCAGAAACTGGTACTTGATTCCCTGAATCGATGACCTCCTTGATCAACTCATGGGGGGGAAATACTTCAGTAAGATTTATCTGAAGTCTGGCTAATACCAGGTCTCGATAGAACAAACATATGTATGGAAGACCTCCTTCAAGTCAAAGGAATGCATTTTTGAATGGTTGGTCATGCCCTTTGGTTTGAAAAATTCTCCAGCCACTTTCATGAGGATGATGGATGATATCCTGCAACCATTCAACAATACTTTTGTAGTGGTGTATCTGAATGAAATTCTCATTTACAGCAAGACTTGGGCCAAAAAATTGCAACATATTCAACAGGTTCTACACACCCTACTACTACATCATTGATAAGCATGGTGTACATGTGGATCCAGCCAATATTCAAGTCATTCATGACTGGCCAGCCCCAACCACACTCACTGATCTTCAGATATTATTTTTCATTGCCAATTTCTACCATAGGTTCGTGCTCTGATTCTCCCATATTGTATGGGCCCTCAGCCAAATAACCAAGGGTGGTGTTAAGGAAAAATTTGGGTGGAGTCAGTCCCAACAACAAGAATTCGATGATTTTAAGTAGCACTTGTGCTCAGTCCCTGTAATTTCACTACCATACCTGCAACAATCGTTTCAGATCGAGACAGATGCTTCAGACTATGTTGTGGGCATCGTTCCCACTCAACATGGCCACCCTGTGGCCTATTATAGTCAGACACTATCAGATGTTATCCATAAGAAACCTACTTATGACATAGAAATGTACTCCATTGTGCAAGACTGCCACCAGTGGATACATTACATTCTTGGGAAGGAGACAATCATCCACACTGATCATAAGCCACCGCAGTTGATGCAGACATAAAGAAAATTGCAAAATGACTGCCATCAAAAGTGGTCCACATACTTGTTTCAATTCCACCTCAACATCAAGTATAAAACATGAATCACTAATCACATTGTTGATTTCCTTAGCAGACTGTCAGTCGCGTCACTCACCATGGTGCTAGATTCTTGCAGCCATGAGACTGTTGAGACCCAAAATTGACATCCCCATTACCCTATTATACTCTTCACCTATACCTTTTTGGCCTACCTAAAGCTTGAGTGAATGACAAGAACGCTACCAATTGCCAGTAACAAGGTTATAAGGTAAAGTATGGTTAACTCATGCATTTTGTGGTTTATTGAGTTAAGGAAATTAAATATTTCATGTACTAATGCTCGATTTGTCATATGTGAATCTTTGACCTCTAGATGTCTAGCGTTCCTATACCATCTCATCCATCCAGTACCCGCGTGCCAAGACTGTTGCTGTCCAAATTTGGTACCAAGTGCATCCGGTACTAAAATAACATTTGTTGTGATCTGGTACCAACATGCACTATTATGATCCGGTACCAACAACCATGCACTGTCATGATCTGGTACCACCTTTTGCGCCCTGTCGTGATCTGGTACCATATTCTTGTTATGATCTAGTACTAATATGGAAGAGCCTAATGCACTAAGTTAAGTGTCAGATCTTGCCCAAGTCAATTGGTGGACGTCTATTTGTTTTAGCAAGGCTATGATAAGAACAATTTGTTAATTGCCTCATCCTCATGCACTTCGTGTCATGAGGATGAAACAAAATATGTAACTGAATGATTGAACTTAACAACTGATTGATTTGCAAATCACTTCGCCTCCTTGTGTTTGACGATTCAGACTATTAAATAGTTGTGGCAAGGATGGTAGAGGGAGTAGGAGAATTAGCATATTGCCAATATATGAAGCTGCATGTGATGGTCCAGAACATTTTCTGAGTAAACATTAATAGAATTTCATTTATCTCCATGTTATGATTATCTATGATTAAGTATGAGTTGAGTTGTTAAAAAGAGTTTCAATTTTATGCTTTGAAATGTGAGTGAGAGTAATGTGTGTGTCGAGAGCAAGATTCCTGTAGATTTCAATAGCTGACCTGTTGAAACGACAAGGGCCCACCGCCAAACAAAGGTCAACCTCTTTGTATATTAGCATTAGTATTCATTTTCAATAGTATAAACATTGAATTAGCTAAATATTTAACTCTGTTAGATGATAGCAGTACAGATTAGATTAAGATTTCCATTATATAATTGCTTAGAGATCATTAATTGATCTGTTTTCACATATGCCATGCTTTTGTTCTCATGAATTTGATTTCCTTGAGTGATCATGGATGTTGACAGCAATAGTCAAAACTACTTCGATAAGAACTAGTGAAGTTCATTGTGAACCACAGCAGAACCAATATATTGACTATTGAACTACCCATGCTATGCTTTGTCTATTGATGTGTGATTTCTTTTCAGAAGTGTGGATTGCATAATTAGTTTTTTGGGTTAGATATCAGAGTTGATCTATCAAACTAATTCCATCTCATACTTGCATGTGCCATAATGGAATAGATAGCCTCTCTGAGAAAGACAACCAAAGTACATTGCGGTTTGCTATTTTGATTTGTTTCCAGCATGCATAATCTAGTTTAATTCTATACTCGTGACATTAGAAAATATATTTTTTACTGGTGTCCTGTAACTCTGTTGATTACGAATCCCAGATTGATAATTAATGATTGCATTATACTAAACATATAAGTAGCACAACATTTTGGCGCCGTTGTCGGGGAGTTGCAAACAGTAGGAAGTAATATTTAGCTTAGATTGTTTGCATAAATTTTAATGTTTTTAAAAGGCTACTTGAGGGAGGAGGATAAAATGTTTAAGACATGAGTGAAAATCCACATGGCCACTAGAGTTGGGTTCTTCGAAGCCAAGTTGCATTCTTACCTTCTAGACAGAATTAGGATTTCAATTCAAATAAAGAATCAAATTTTCATTTTATGCATAGATATAGAGATAACAAGGGTAGATTTGTAATATCCAAAGATTCAAAAACAAACCCCCCCACTAATCCAACTGACAATGGTGCAGGAAAAAATCCACCAACAAAAAATTCAAGGGGAGCCAGCGAGGCTCCAGAAGGAGGACCTAAAACGAAAGAATCAGTATTGGGACAGGCAGAACGTGAGTCTGTTGAACATTTAGGAGACACAGAAAATCCAATTTCTAAACCACCCATCAGTAGAATGGCAGAAGAAGAAGGAAATGTAGCTACAAAGACTGGAACCTTTGGGTTTCCAATCTTGGATATTTCCAAAAACATCAGCATTAAGAATATCCCATTATCATCATTACCCACTTTCAGAGGTATGTCAACTGAAGATCCAGATTTATTTTTATTTGAATTTGACATATTATGTAGAAGCTATAACTACTCAGACGATGCCCAAAAACTTAAGATTTTTCCTACTACAATGAAAGATTTAGCCTTAAGATGGTTCATGAGCTTAGGAGAAAATACAATCCTTTCTTGGGATCAAATGAAAGACACATTTTTATGAAAATACCAAGACTATTGTAAGGATAATGTTAAAAACAACATTTTTAAAATGCATCAAACAAAAGATGAAAGCCCTGAATACTACTTAAAAAGGTTCTTATACAACTATCAAAAGTCAAAACTATTCACCTCAAACCCAGCTATAGTAAGAATTGTATTCTTGAAAGGTCTTAGGGATGATTACATAGAAGTTTTAAACTTGTTGAGTTTAGGAGATGTACACCAAAAACCTTTTTCAGAAATTGCAGATTACTGTAGGAGATACTCAAGAGGATAAGCTAAAATAGGAAAAGGACCAAGAGATCCTTTTAGCAGAAATTCAAAACAAAGTTCAGGGACTGTCACCAGAACTGAGTTAGGAAACTTATTGGAGAACTTTAAAACCGACATCTTGAGCACAATAAGTAACCAATTAGATACTTTTAAACTGAAAAAGAAACAAGAAGAAGATGCTTTAGCAATATTTTGTCATAGATGCCGAAAGAAGCACAACAGTGAGAAAGAATTCCCCTTAAAAGTCATAGAAATCTGTGGTTTGTGTACACTAGAACACCCCACATCTAAGTGTCCAACCTTGCTTGAACTACAAGCCATGTATAGGGGAGGGGGAGTCTCACAAGAACATCCATACCCTTCTA
Organism: Picea engelmannii; assembly: GCA_009831015.1. Classification (NCBI taxonomy): domain Eukaryota; kingdom Viridiplantae; phylum Streptophyta; class Pinopsida; order Pinales; family Pinaceae; genus Picea; species Picea engelmannii. Next base: position 266,086 of record ML783819.1, on the reverse strand, counting down.
GAAGACCTTGGAGAGCCCAAACTCCCAATACATTTTATGATCCTAATACACAATATCAACAACAACAATGGGGTCCTTCCCCAATGACTTATCCACAATGGACACCTCGGCAAACTCAGCCTTGGCATCAAGGTTGGAGGGGACCTATGTATGGAAATCCCTCTTACCCTACATATCCACAATACCATGCAAACATTTCCCAATTACTACCTGGATTCAACCCACCACAGATGCAAGCTTTACTCCCAACTCCTATACAACAACAATTTACAAACCCCTTGAATCCTAATCAACAACAGCAAGTATCTATAAATGCCAATCAACAACCACAAAAACAAGCTGCCCACAACCCTCCAATAACAACAACAATCCCTACCCATCTAGTCCCTAACCCCAATAATCGACCCACCCACCCTGTGCAGAATACAGAAGTTCAAACCTTTCCCACCTATGAAATTCAACTATGATCAGGGAAAGTTGTAAACCAATCAGATCCTACAGTAATAATTCAGGAAGAAAATGATAGTCATTCTGAGGAAGAAAACACTCAAACACCCCTGCATAAGAAGAGGCCTCTCCTCCTATCCCATTCACTTCTCAGTCTTTACGAGTACCCCAACAAATTAATCTCCCACCTTACCCCAAAAGACTATTAGTGAAGAAACCTGACCCACCCCTGCACAAAGATATAGAAGATGAATTACAAAATGTGTGCATAAGAATACCTCTTCTACAAGCTATTAAAGATATCCCTATATACGCCAAAATTATAAGGGATCTTTGCATTAAGAAACTAGGAAGGAAGAAGAAGGAACCTCCTCTTGTTCAGGTAGTGGGACAATTATCCGAATTTATTTCTGAAATGCCATACAAATATAATGACCTTGGAAACCCAATTATCACTATTGAAATTAATGGTATTTCTCTACCAAACACACTCATTGATTTGGGTGTAGCTATTAATGTAATGCCTTTTGACACTATGAAAAATCTCCAAATCAACCAGTTAAGACCAACCCAAACCATGATCGAGTTGGCAGATAAGTCAGTCATTAGCCCTGCAGGAAGTCTAGATGATGTCATAGTCACTCTAGCTTCTTGGGAATATCCATTAGACTTTTTAGTCATCTATTCTAAATCATCCTCCAAACCAGGACACCCTATGGTTCTTGGCTTCCCTTGGCTAGCCACAACAGATGCCTTTATCAATTGTCGGTCTGGTGAGATGACTATATCCAATGGAAAACATAGCCAAAAACTTGTCCTCTTCCCTCCTACCCAACTGGCACAGGAAATACCTATTTGGTTAGAAAACCCTTATGGAGAGGAAGATTGCATCAAACCTATGTTAACACTTGAACAAGTAAGAGGAATACAAAAACAATCAGATGAACAAGTCTTAAGCTTATTTTTGGCTGACACAAATTGCATTGAATACACAAGGTCTTTTGCAGAATTGTCACATATTTTTAGTTCTAAATTTCAACAAACTTGGCACCCTGATATCACTCAATTATACACTTTATCACCAGCCTCCTCAGATAAGGAAGAAACTACTGAACTTGTTGAGATTATCCCAGGAAAACCTTTGTATATAAACTCTATTTTGGAACCAGAAAAAAAGATACAAGTGATTGAAATGCTCCAAAGATAATTTGATGCCTTTGCATGGAATTATGCAGACATGAAAGGCATTCACCCGGACACATGCACACACCATATCTACACTAATGACCAAATCATACCAATTAGATAGCCTCAACAAAGGATGAATCCAACCCTTAAAGATATTGTAAAAGAGGAATTGAATAAACTCCTTCGAGCCAATCTCATATACCCCATTTCAGATAGTCAATGGGTATCTCCACTTGTCATAGTTCCCAAGAAAAATGGTAAGTGGAGGATATGTGTAGACTTCCGGGAGTTAAACAAATCCACCCATAGGGATTACTTTCCCTTACCATTTATCGATCAGGTGTTGGATACCCTATCTGGAAAAAAGTATTTTTCATTCTTAGATGGGTTTAGTGGTTACAACCAGATACAAATAGCACCCAAAGACCAGGAGAAGACCACTTTCACCTGCCCTTGGGGCACATATGCTTATAGGGTTCTCCCTTTTAGACTTTGCAATGCTCCAACCACTTTTCAAGGAGTTGTCCTAGCTATTTTTTCTGACTTGACCAATGATTGTGTGGAAGTTTACATGGATGAATTTACAGTCCATGGACAAGACTTCTAGGAAGCATTGGCCAGTTTAGAAAAAGTTTTGATTAGGTGTAAGGAAACTAACCTTTCCTTAAGTAATGAAAAATAAAAAATGATGCTCACTGGAGGTATTGTTTTAAGACATCACATTTCCCGTTCTGGCATGAGAGTTGATCTGGAAAAAATCTATATCATCAGACAAATCAGAATACCTTCCTCACAAAAGGAAGTATGCAGCTTTTTAGTACATGTTGGCTACTATAGAAGATTCATTCCGAATTTCACAAGCCTAGCTACCCCTTTATTTAAATTATTATCCAAAGAAGATGAATTTAAGTGGGATGATGAATGCCAAATATCTTTTGAAATTCTAAAACAGAAATTGTCAATTACCCCTGTATTAAGAGGACCAAATTGGTCCCTTCCTTTTCATATCTGTACCGATGCCTCAGACACAAACCTTGGGGCAGTCCTTAGACAAAGAGAAAATCAAGTACCCTATGTTATTTACTTTGTTAGTAAACAATTGTCTCTAGATGAAGTTAATTATACGGTCACAGAAAAAGAATTGCTACATGTAGTCCATGCTATCAATAAATTTAGACACTATATTACATGATATCAAGCTTTTGTACACACTATTCATTCATCCATCCAATTCTTAATGAGCAAACCTGTAACAAATCCTAGAGTGACACGATGGCTCCTATTATTACAAGAGTTTAATATCAACATTATTGATAGACCTAGTAAAGATAATCTTGTGGTTGATTTCTTATCTAGAATCATTCATCTAGGAGATAATGCACCGGTAGAAGATACCTTTCCTGATGAAAATTTATTTGTTATTTCTACATTCACTCTGTGGTATGCAGATGTTTCTAACTATCTTGTGACAAGGAAGATGCCTCAGAAATTGTCTACTAGAGAAAAACAGAAAGTAATTCAACTAAGTGAAAATTACATGTGGCACGATGATTGCCTCTACAAAACAGGACCAGATTTGGTGATCATGAGATGTGTAAGGGAATATGAAATTCATGATATTTTACAAGCCTGCCATGATGGCCCTTGTGGAGGACACTTCACAGACAAAAGGACTTCTTACAAAGTTCTGCAATCAGGTTAGTACTGGCCCCATATTTTAAGAGATGCTAAAACCTATGTATCCAATTGTGATGAATGTCAATGAATGGGTAAGCCTACTGCACGAGATAAAATGCCACTTCAAGCCTAAGTAGTCATTGAACCATTTGAGAAATGGGCATTAGATTTTGTAGGGCCCATTAACCCTGCATCTAAAAAGAAAAAGTATATACTTGTATGCACTGACTATGTGACTAAATGGGTTGAAGCAAAGGCTTTATCGGCTGCAAGTGAACAATCAGTGGTAGATTTCATTTTTAATGATATCTTTACTAGATTTGGTGTACCGTGAGAAATTGTGACTGATCAGGGAACTCAATTCACCTCTCATCTAGTCAAAGTTGTTACAAAACAATACCAAATCAAACACAGGAAATCTACACCCTATCATCCACAAGAAAATAGACAAGTAGAATCCACCAACAAAGTTATTGAGTCCATTCTTACCAAAACAGTACAGTTGCACCATGAGGATTGGGCTAACAGATTATTATAATCCTTATGGGATTATAGAATCACCTGGAGGAATACAACAAGATATACACCCTATGAGTTAGTGTATGGGAAGCAGGTGCTTCTCCCTATAGAATTTCAGATCAAAACCTTCAGGACTGCAGTACAAGTTGGCATGAACTTGGATGAAGCCCAATAGAAAAGACTCTTGCAACTTAATGAGTTGGATGAAACCAGGCAGGAAGCACTTCAAAGGACTACCCTCATTCAAGAATATAGAACAAAATGGCATGATAAGTATCTCAAAAAGAAAAAATTTCAACAAGGAGATTGGGCCCTATTGTATGATAGCAGATTCAAGAACTTTAAAGGCAAGTTAACCACCTGTTGGATGGGACCTTACGAAATTGACACTATCTACGATAATGGTTCAATAAGGATAAAGACAATTGATAAACAACAGACACCACTACTTGTGAATGGTCACCGGTTGCGAGTTTACAACAAACCTCTGTCAAAAGAAGAATTCTTGACTCGTATATTACAGAATTCATACATGCAGATGATCAGTAAGGAAGGAGACCCTCCTACTAACCCACATTGATTGATTGGTTTATTTGAAACTTTTTGTACATAGGTGTGGATCGAATTTTGTTAATAAGTTGAAGGTAACAAAAGACTCTTACCTCCTTTTCTTTTACTTTCGCAAATTTTCTTTTCTTTTGTAAGCAAATTTTTATATCTATTTGAGCCTTCATGAACTTGCTAAACATTATTTGTAGGCATCAACAATATTCTATTTTGTTTTGGTACCAAAAATCCTGTTCTAGTCCAGTACTAGTCCAGTACCAGTCTGATACATGAGTCTGTCCTTCTACAGTGCTATCAAGACATATTACCTAATTGACAAAGCATATTTCAAAATATTATGTCCTTTAATTTGAAGTATGAAGCCATGCAACAACCACTTAAGATGGAACCACAAAGCTAAATGCAGTACCAAATGGTAGCCCTCCTATTGACAACTAAAGGGAAGTATTTTAATTTCTTTTGGTTCTGTTGCTAAGAAGTATTTTAATTTCTTTTGGTTCTGTTGCTGAGAAGTATTTTAATTTCTTTCGGTTCTATTGCTGAGAATAACTTTAATTTCTTTTGGTTTTTTTGCTTAAAAAGAGGAACACAATTTTTACCTATGATTTCTCAAAGAACCATAACTTCAAAGACTAGAAGTTGCCTTTACCTAGTATTTTAGCATGATTTAAAAATATATATATTAGCCTATAAACAACTATCTCACCCTAACCTGACTTCAATAGTATTCATTGGATTATCTTATTAAAGAGTAACGTATGAGTATATGAACACTCTCTACCATGGGCACACTACCAAAACTTTTAGGAAGAGGATGTACCAGTACCCTAAGGAAACTTTAGGTCATTCTCTTATGGACAAATTCAAACAAAATTATACATCTGGATCACTCTAAAGAAATAATGTGCATAAAATTTTATTTTTCCTTCAGACAAATCTTTAAAAGACATACAAAAGAAGAGTATATGCCTTCCAACCCAATACCACCCACCCTGTAAAAAGGTTTTCAGACGAGCCTCCCCTGTCATCATGTAAATCACTCTTTAATACAAACCAAAATAGGTGACTATGGACAAGAAGCCTCTGATGGAAAAAGGGTTTAAGAGACTAACCTGTCGGGATACTGAACAAGTCTCCTAGCAGTAGGTATTGGTCTGTGGTATGATTAGGCAAACCCATCAGGGTATTGAACAGGCCTGTTGGCAATGGGGAATTCTGCCTGGGGAAGGCACCTCTCACTAATTATCACAACTACCCCACCGGAGTACTAAACAGGCTTGCTGGCAGTGGGTTCTGGTTGAAAAATGTCTCATCTATACTTGTCTGATTAAAAAATCCATTTTTTTCCATCTAAAACAAAAAGAGTAAAAGTCATTATTGGCTTTCATGAGATACCAAACTCCAAATGAATCAGCAACATAATTGCTTCAAGAAAATGTCCATTTGAGAATCACCCTAAGTCAACTTATTGGTCTGCATCTAAAGCCTACACTAACTAAGAAGGAAACTTCTTAAGAGTGGAGCCCTAACTAGGGAGCCTAATCTACTTATATTGTGAAATTTATCTTCAAACCAATGATAGTAAATCTTTGAAGCAATTTAGGTGGGATCTGTTCTTTTGGCATATATATATATATATATATATATATATATATATATATATATATATTCCCCAGTTTCACTGTTAAATGCCACTTCTGTCAATAATCCATTCAAAGAAGGGCAATTTCATTTTTCACATGAGATGCAAACATATATGTATTCCCTTGTTTCATTGTTGAATGCTACTTCTGTCAATAATCCATTCAAAGAAGGGAAATTTCATTTTTGGCATGAGATGCAAACATATATGTATTCCCCTGTTTCACTGTTGAATGTTACTTCTGTCAATAATCCATTACAAAAGGGGCAATTTCATTTTTGGCATGAGATCATATGATAAGTGATAAGTTGTACTTCTAAAATTTGATTGATTTATTTTTTCTCTTGTCATCTTTTCTCCATTATGATATCAAATGTTGAATCTTCTTTCCTATAGATATACAACATCTTCGGCATGGGGGAAGGTCAAAGAGACCCTTCGGAATTTTTTTCCAGACTTACATAATCACCCTGCGGAACCAAATACAAAAGAAGATAAGAACATCAAAAGTACAGTACATTCCCGTACCAAGTTTTCAAGAAGCTTCAGTCTAAAAAGATGAATTTTGACAATTTACAAGTAGTCACACATGCTATGGCTATCAATCATACAAAGGTGACAGCAAAGGTAACATGGTATTTATTTTCCTATGCTCATAAAACTACAATAAATATGAAAAACTATACTAGATATTACGACCTTGGTATTAAACCCATGCACCTATCCCTCATACCCATGTGCCTAAACCTAATTAATACTCTCATAGCTTTTGAACATGGTTAAAGGAAAAAATCATATCAAAATATGAAACATGCACATCAATGATAAGCCACGAATATATTTCGTCCTCAAGCAAATTCACAAACCTATCTTATACCATGAACCACGATCCAACATTACTTTCACCACCCGAACGTCCAATCACCTATCTTAAAATGATGCCTTGAACACCCGATGTCTTATCCTCATCATTACAGTAACGGGTAGAAATTAAATAGCTTATCTGGTGACGAAGCCATCCAGATAAGCTTCATTTGGTCATAATTTTTCCTTGCAATACCCTCACTTAAACTTACCATTCACAACACCATCACCATACTTCCCCCTATCATGAGTTTTTCTCTAGTCCTGAGCCTAGTCCTTTCCGGTACCAAACCCTTCATCAATTAACTAAACCCTTGTGCCATAGCCAGATCCTTTTCTCAACTTATAACGATGGTTGTTACTAGACAGGAACCGGTTTTCCAAATTTATAGGGAAACTGAGGAGTACTAATTATGTCAAGAAAATATGCTAGATTGGGGTGGATACCATTTCTAGAAAGATTTACAGGCTGGCACAAGATGATTTCTCAAGAATTTATACAGAGCTATGATGGAGAGATTGCACAAATAGGCAATCTACAACTGATAATTAATGAAGCGACCTTAAGGGAGGTCACGGGACTACCAAGCAGGGGCACTAAATACTTCAAAGGTGTAGGAATTAACAAATAAATGTGCCGACAATTCTTGAAGGCCGGTCATCAACAACTTGATTGGAAGAAAGGGATCCCTAGGAACTACATCAAAGAATAATACCATCCAATAATTACCAGTCTTCAACGATTTGTCACCTGTGAAGGAAGGTATGTCGTGACCTTCATATATCATCTTACGCTCCTATTGCATTTTGAAGGAGGCCTTGAAATCGATCTTCCATATTTTCTATGGATGAGTTTGAATAAAATGGTAAGAGGTGTTAAATCCATCTCCAAAGTAGAGAAGACTAGCACTTACCATCAAAGTCTCATTAAAATGCTAGTTTTACATGAGCTTAGGAAACAAAGGATTAGTTGGAAAACCTCTATCACACAACACCTTCCCACAAAAAACAAATCTATGGAAGAAACCCAACATGTTCTAAAGAAAAGTAAGGAACCCCAAGAGAAAAATAACAAGAAGGATAAGAAAAATCCACCATCATCTAGGGCAGTGAGCCAACATGAAAAAGCAAAGTCCTCTTCCACAGTAAAAAAGACTTCTAAAATCTCTGAATCAAAAGGTAAAAAAAAATTAGTTGAGGAGACTTGAACGGTGGCAGTCGAGAAAGAGGGACATCAGACAAAAATGATGAAGAAAGAGAAGCATAACTCATAAACTAAAAGTAAACAGTCTGTGGCACAACCCCCTTGTCACCATTTCACAATTAGAGAAGAAGAAAAGGAAGCCTGTGAGCATCCCTGATCCGGTACCTCCTTGTAAAATAACTACGAGGAGCATGGCAAGGAAGGGAAAAACAATAGCCAGTCCTCATACACCAGAAGATCCAATCGACCTTACTTCCCCTTTTGAGGATTTACCAATCCATGATGACATCCCTAGTTTAACCAAGGAGCAAGCCACTATTACTTTATGTGGGATGAGGGAGGAAGTCGAGGAAAGGGAGTGCACCCAGCTAGAAATGGTAGAATCAACAAAGAACTTTACAAAAGAACAAATGAAGAAAAGGATTGGGGAATTGCAAAAACAAAATCAGGAACTCCAACAGGAAGTGAAGGAATATCAACTCTTGGACAGATATATCAAGAAAGAAAAAGAGTAATTGAAAGAAACCAACCAATAAATTCAAGACAACCATGAAGAGACTTCTAACAAGCTCAAGAAGGTATTATGACTCCTACAGTACGTTAGGGTCATCGAAAAGGAGCTGAGAGAAGAGGCTTCAGCCATTAATATCATTGATCCACCAAAGTAAACAACACAGTCTCAAGTTTTGCAAATTTTTGGCTTTTTGTTTTTAGTTGCATGAGGACATGCAATGATTTTGGCATGGGGGAATGTTGAGACCCAAAATTTACATCCCCATTACCCTATTATACTCTTCACCTATACCTTTTTGCCCTACCTAAAGCTTGAGTGAATGACAAGAACGCTACCAATTGCCAGTAACAAGGTCATAAGGTAAAGTATGGTTAATTCATGCATTTTGTGGTTTATTGAGTTAAGGAAATTAAATATTTCATGTACTAATGCTCAATTTGTCATATGTGAATCTTTGACCTCTAGATGTATAGCATTCCTATACCAGCTCAGCCATTCGGTACAAGTGTGCCAAGACTACTGGTATTTGAATCTGGTACCAAGAACATCCAGTACTAAAATAGCATCTATTACGATCGGGTACCAACACACACTGTTATGATCCGGTACCAATGGCCATGCACTGTCATGATCTGGTACCACCTTTTGTGCCCTGTTGTGATCTAGTACCATTTGCCTATTACAATCGGGTATTAATATGGAAGAGCCTAATGCACTAAGTTAAGTGCCAAATCTCGCCCAAGTCAATTGGTGGATGTCTATTTGTTTTAGCAAGGCTATGATAAGAATATTATGTTAATTGCCTCATCCTCATGCACTTTGTGTCATGAGGATGAAGCTAACGATGTAACCGAATGATTGAACTTAACAACTGATTGATTTGCAAATCACTTCGCCTCCTTGTGTTTCATGATTCAGACTATTAAAAAGTCGTGGCAAGGATGGTAGAGGGAGTAGGAGAATTATCATATTGCCAATATGTGAAGCCGCATGTGATGGTCCAAAACATTTTCTGAGTAAAGATTAATAGAATTTCATTTATCTCCATGTTCTGATTATCTATGATTAAGTATCAGTTGAGTTGTTAACAAGAGTTTCAATTTTATGCTTTGAAATGTGAGTGAGAGTAATGTGTGTGTCGGGAGAAAGCTTCCTGTAGGTTTCAATAGATGACCTATTGAAGCGGCAAGAGCCCACCACCCAACAAAGGCCAGCCTCTTTGTAGATTAGCATTAGTATTCATTTTTAGTAGTATAAACATTGAATTATCTAAATCTTTAACTCTGTTAGATGATAGCAGTGCAGATTAGATTAAGATTTCCATTCTATAATTGCTTAGAGATCTTTAATTGCTTTGTTTTTACATATGCCCTATTTCTGTTCTCATGAACTTGATTTCCTTGAGTGATCATAGATGTTGGAAGCAATAGTCAAAACTACTTGGATAAGAACTAATGAAGTTCATTGTGAACCACAGCAGAACCAATATATTGACTATTGAACTACCCATGCTATTCTTTGCCGATTTATGTGGGATTTCTTTTCAGAAGTGTGGATTGCATAGTTAGTTTTTTGGGTCATATATCAGAGTTGATCTATCAAACTAATTCCATATCATACTTGCATGTGCCATAATGGAATAGATAGCCTCTCTGAGAAAGACAACCAAAGTACATTGCAGTTTTCTATTTTGATTTGTTTTCAGCATGCATAATCTAGTTTAATTCTATACTCGTGACATTAGAAATTATCTTTCTTACTGGTGTCTTGTAACTCTATTGACTACGAATCCTAGATTGATAATTAATTACTGCATTATACTAAACATATAAGTAGCACAACAGAGACCTTTGAATGGCCCCAACTCTATGAGATAGACCCGGACTTCACCACCACCTACACAATGTTGGGTAAAAATTTTCATCTTAAGGATGGGTTGTTGTGTCATCTGGGCCATATCTATGATCCATCAAGCGAGCAAGCGAGGCTGATCTGGGAAGCCCACTATAGTTGGGTGGCAGGACACTTCGACGTCGAAAATATAGTGGCGATACTACATAAACATTTCTAATGGCCGAAACTTTGATAGGAGGTCAGCAAGTCTATCAGGTCATGCACTGCCTACACTATTGTCAAAAATACCACTAAGAAATAGGGCATGTACACCCCTCTTCCTACTCCTGACAGGCCGTGGGAATACATATAAATTAACTACATGTCGGGCCTCCCATCCACCATGCAGGGAAATGACTGTGTTTTTTTTGTGGCTGATCGCTTTTCTAAGATGGTAATTATGGTTGTTTGCAAGAAGAGTGTCACAGCCTAGGCCACTGCCAAGCTATTCTTTGAACGAGTCTGGGTACATTTTGGAATCCCACAAACCATTGTCTCAGATCGGGACAGTCGATTTCTCAGCACATTCTTATCAATCCTCTGGTCACTATTGGACACTAAGCTCACCAAATCCACAACCTTCCACCCCTAGAAAGATGGCCAAATCGGGGTCGTAAATAGAATGATTATGCATATCCTTCACATGTGTAATTCAAAGAACCCTTGCACATGGGATGAGAGATCTCCCTATTTCCAACATAGCTACAACCAAGCCTTGCATAGCTTAACCGGCCACAGCCCCTTCCAGGTGGGGTTGGGATTCCAACCATTGGGTCCCATAGATGTTGCACTTCCCCTTGTGGTCACCTCGACCAACTCATATCCTGCTCCAACTGAAGCTAACAAAGCCACTCGATTCATTGAGAGGATCCAACACATCTGCCAACAAGTTCATGATATCCTACAGAAGTCTAATGACAAGTACAAACAACACCATGATCAACATTGGGTGCCACATAGGTTTCAGGTGGGCGACAAAGTTTGGTTGTATTTGAAAAAATAAATCTTTACAGGACCCCATCGGAATCTTTTCCCACTCCATTATGGGTTGCACACCATCACCAAGGTTGTGGGGGATAATTCTTTTGAGCTCAACATTCCTCCTATCCTTGGCCTGCACCTAGTGTTCAACGTGGATCTCGTTCGCCCTTATTTCTCACCACTATTGGACACCTCAGAAGTAGAAAAACAGCTGACACCAATAGAGCTCAACCCCAACTTCATACAACAGGGATCCAATGATTATATTTTGGATACCCAGATCAAGGGCACTCGACAACAAAAGATCCATCTTTATCGAGTCATCAAAGTAGGGCAGCTATTGCACCAAGGAAAGTGGCTCACCCGGGGCCAAATTCAACAGAAATTTCCTCATCTGATAGGGGACCTAAATGAAATGGAGACCATTTCTTCCTAAGGAGGGAGGATTGATCCAGGTGGATATCGGCAGCCACCCATCTTTTCCAACTGGCTCAAAACAGTTTTCTGGCAATTTTGGTAATTTACTATTTGTAGCAGTTTTCACTTCACAAGCCATTTTGAGGCCCTAAACGATGTTTTTTTTGGAAAAAAGGTTTGCTATATGTAAGTTCCTTTGGTATTACACCTAAAATGAATCTCCACGATGATAACTTTCCAAAGGGCTATCATACTCCTAGAACAAAGATCATATGCAAAAGTTACGACACTGGGAAGTTGATGTACTAACTTACCCAAATGAGGCCCACATGACTTTTGTCGCTTCATCTCCTAGGGTTAGGTTTTTGGATGTATAGGATTTTTGGCATCGCTTCTTATTGTAAAAATTCCTTTAGAGCCTCATTGTAATCATCTTCTTGCGGATGAGCACAACCGTCACATCTATTCTCAGAGATAAGCCGCCACCATTCCAGCAAGCTTGTTTCCGCTGCATTTTACAGTTTCAGCTTATTTCGTTATTGAATAGAAAACCAGTTTTACTGTATCTCTGTTATTTTGTGTTAAGCACATATTAATAATCTGTAGCGATTTTTTTTTGCTCATAAAATTTGGATCAATGTACCCCTAATTTACCAAAAAAAAAAAAATTATTAGGTTCATTAAAGTTTTCTTTCACCTTCAAAACTTTTCAAAAACATTCCTTAACTATAAATACAGAGTAATTATGCTACTTCCTTTATCTTCTGCAACGTATACTTATCATTTTATTGACACATGTGAAAATTTATGTAGACAAGACTAACTCATTCTTATCCTCAAAAAGAGGGAGAAAGAGTAGCTTAGTACCTAAACGATTATACCCACCTTAGTAACTCGAGCCTATTCGCGTAGGTATACGACAAGGCATACTATGTAATTTCATATATATACATATAGTGACCCCTAGGATAAATGTATCATTTAATACATGGTTCGTATGTGGAATGTCTCTATTAAACATAGTTATTTCCAACATGACACCAGTACGTGCATGCGTTAGTACTAAGAAAGGTTGTGACTATAAGGTTGGTAAAAGAAGTTTTGTTTTCTTGTCGTTTTGACTCTCCCATGATAAAAATCCTTGGCACAAGGTCTAACAAATCTGAAAAGTAAGAGTAAACCTTAACCAAATGATAAGGTAAGACTAAAACAATAGCCCTAAGATGACTGTCATTGAATCGCCATAAATTGATAAGAGGTCTGTAGAGGTAAGACTATCATGACTTAAATAAACCCTTCCTGAGACATTTATTGTGTCCTAAAACATTTTTCCTTGAGTTACTGCTCGACCATTGTTCCCAATGTGTCTCTTCCACCTCACTCTATTCATATGGTCAGATATAATGCGTAATTATCACCATTAATCTACTTAGGGAAGGGTTTTCTAAGACTATTGCTTTGCTCTTCTCCCTTGGCTCTGTGTCTTTTGGAAAAGTGGTACAACACTAATCCTTTGATGTTAAGCTCGGTAGAATGGCCATAATCGTGGAGTTGGGCTCGTTCTAGGCATGAAGGAAACTAGGAGGCATCTACCAGTCGGATACTAACCTAGCTGAGGTAAGTAACTTCTCGGTTATTTTTATCTGAACTCTCTGTGATTCTAAAATGTCACAATACGCACTAGTCACCCTCTAATTCCTCTTAGTTCTACTAGTCTTGATTTCCGTGGTCTAAGATAGAATCTTATTGGTAGGTAGCATACCCAAAAATGCTTAGGGTTTTGTCATGGCTCCACTTTTAATCTTTGTGTCAGATCCTAAAGCCCTTATACCCTGTGATAGACATTTTATTTACAAAAATCTCGTAGGAAGTATTGGACTGTAATAATGTCAAAGGGGGAGAGAATGTCCAACAATGTAAGAGCTAGTTCTGTGATAAATAATGTCGGGCTTACTGTATCTTCAATTTTTCGTACTGTGTTATTAGCATTTATGCAACTCTATATAGATACAAATTCTTGGCCTAAGTTTTTCATATATTTTCACAACTTTGGTATAATTCCTTGTCCATTTTCGTTATTTGGTTGTATGTATCATGGTTTTATTGAATTTTATATTCTAGATAGGGAATCTAGGCTTTCTTCCATGTGATAGTAATATGGATACTCTTCATATCATGTTTATATATTTTCAAAGTCACGTCCATTCTCTATGATAAGGAGGTGGTTTCCATTCTGTCTATAATGCGTAATTTAACTATGCTGTGTAAGCCTACGATTTTGTTCCTTCGAGCTAAAAAAGAAAACATTTATGAAGATATATAGAGTTTTGTACCTCTGCTTGAATCTTCTGATTTCCAATATCCTAATTCTAAGAGTATACATCTCGATACTTTCCATGATTTAATTCGTTTCAAAGGAGCATGACATATATTTGTAGAATTTTCCACTATGTGTATAGAGATGTATCTTTGCCTAAATATATGCCTTTAGTATCTAGTCTGTAACCTTCCCATTTGTGTTCCACATAATTATACAGTGAAGGGTTAAGATTGTAAGGAAAATATCTGAGTATACAATCAATTCCATCTTAGTTATACCTCCGGTAAATTTATATAAAATTTGCCTCAAGTTCCGTGTGCCTAAAAAACATTGTGTGCAACTTGTCTAAGTTTTCAATCAGAAAATTCGTAAGTTTAAGAAATTATGATTTCGAGTCTAATGACCTTGTTTGTAATTTTGAGATGGAAAAATAATGCCCCTGTGGGATATGCTTTAACCGGTGCAAATTTTATCATTCTGGAGTTATGTGGTTAACTTGTCAACTTTTACTTTCTCATCGTAAAGAAAGGAATTTTAAGTATCCAGAACTCTGTACCTGATTGTGTATTTCTTTATCATAAATCTGTGGTTTTAACTAATTATGAGGACTGTGTCTCGAAAATCCTATCTATGATCCAGATTGGGAAAATCTGTGGAACATGTTTATATTGTGTATTCTTTATAGTTTGGGTTACACAATATATATAACATGTTTAAAAATTTCTATCTGCTTGATACATTCTAAGCATTTTATTTAATTTTGTTTGGTTACAAGACTAATGATGGGACCCATGTTTCCATTGCGAGGGTTACCATCAGTCATTTCAAAGTCCACTCCTCCCCTTCGGGCTATGGACAATTTTCTCAACATCGTTGTTGGAGAAAGAAACAAACCACATCAACCTCAAGATAAGTATTAACCTGGTGTTGACACTTTAATATTAAATTTCGTGGATTCTTTCGTGAACAATGTTTTATCTTCCATATATAATTTTGTCGATTTGTTTCACAGTATTATTACTAAATAACTCGATCTTCCTTTTGTAGGATTGGATCGTTTCAAATAAGGGTACACGATATCACCTCACTCAAAAGGTATTCGAGATCCATATCTCGACATCTGACTTTATATTTTTCAGGTTCTGGTTGTTTAGTGGAACAAGGTTCCACAGAGAAACGATTCACTTATATTTAATTCCTTAATGGAATAAACATAAAGAAAGGGGAAACCCTACACTATAGATGGATTCGACGATTGGCATTTTATGATAGTATATGTTGCGTGAAAGGTTAAAAATCTATTTTGCATTGATTCGCCTCCATAACAAATTGGGATGCATTAAATATACTGGAATTTTACTTCTGGGTTTTTGTAATAAAAATGGACTATAATTTTTTTTGTCCTTTATATAGATTGTTTAATAGAAAAACACTTGAATCTCATGTAACTCAAGAAGTTGACACAATGATTTTTAAGCATGAATACATTGGATGTTTTTGTTCAGTCCTGTGTAATAAACATACATCCATATCTACAAGCATATATATATTTATCTCTTGTCTGTGTTTCTTTCTAGAATTTGTGTTTGGCATTGTATAATTTAAATATTCCTTAATATCAACCATAGATCGATCTGATATTTTCTTTCCTATTACGGTCCAGAGAGTATATCACATGAATAGGAAAACATTCACACATTTATTAATATCTAACACACACAACAAATTTCTTAACTCTACTCAGGAAAATGTTCACACTTTTATCAACAACTAACACACACGACAACTTGCTTAACTCTACTCAATAAATAAATTCAAATTGTAAAGGCTTAATCTATAATTCACTTCATTCCACTAGCCATTAACCAATTAAATAATTTGACAAGGAATAGGTATATGTACATATATAAAAAAAGTGTTGGGACAACAAATTGAACAACCAAGTTCCACCCAACCATAGAAAAAAAAACCAACCTACTTGCTCCATTCACCCACTAGCCTGACCATGAATCCATGAGGGCGAACCTCGAAGCTCCTTTGTCACTATAGTCCTCTTTCAGATCATAAATACTCCTTGCCTCAAACTCCCAAAACAGTGCTCATAACAGCAAGTGATATCCTTTTCCCTATCATACTAGACAATGTCATGTCTCCTCACATATGCTCTATATGCCAAAAACATCTTGTGCCTAGGTCTTTTCCCCTTTGGGAATTTTCGCAGCTTTACAAATCCCTGATTTTCAGGGGCTGCCAATGGCCAAATTCCTCATTTACCACTTATAAAATTCAGCCCTAAGGTTTTTCAATACTATTCCCCACTCATGGAGTTATGGTCAATTGATTTACACATGGCTATTACATTTGTTCCTCAGCAATTAATATAAAAACTATTTGTTTCTTACAAGTGTCATAGTCAAAGAGTTGGTTGGGGAAATCAAATATTTTCCCAACAGTCACGATAATTAATTACAATTAACCAAATTCCAAATTTGGAATTTCCATAAATGGCAATAATTTTCCAAATTTGAATTTGCCAAAAACGGAAATAAATTTCTAAGTGCATGTAGACTTTAATAATAATTTATTTTTGGGGGGATATTACAGAACCGCTTGATTGATGAGCTATGATAATAGTCAAAACCTAGGATGAAAGGGATATGTTAATAGTCGGGTAGGGATTACCAATGTTAGGAATAGGTTTATGCTCGCGATGTTATAACAAAACAATACATTGTGTATAGATATATGTTCGTTACCCTATACTAAAGTTATACGTTGTTATGGTATCCATATAACAATCTATATGTTAAACGATATATATATCTTATGGATAGTGTTAGTGCTTGGTATCCATATGATGGTTTATATGGTAATATATATATATATATATATATATATATATTGATATATTGATATAGATAGTGCTAGGATTATGGTATCCACACGATAGTCTATATGGTGAACGAGGTATATTGTTATGGTTAGTGTTAATGTTACATATAGACTATATGTATATATATATATATATTGATATATTGATATATTGATATGGATAGTGCTAGGATTATGGTATCCACACAATAGTCTATATGGTGAACGAGGTATATCATTATGGTTAGTGTTAATGTTATGGATAGACTATATGATAGTCTATAGTCTATAGTCTATTACGCGTAGTATTATGGATATCATGACTTGATGTAGACATGGTGGTTATTCTAAGGGCTATGATAGCCCTGGTCGCAATTTTTTTTAAATACAAATAAGTGTATGATTCTAATCCAATAACGTCGATAAATATGCCATGCATACAATGAAGGAATAAATATATGTTTGATGGATTATATCTGTGTCACAATCAAATGTTGGAGAGTCAAGGAATTTTAATGTCCCCTAACAAAAAAATTATTTATTTGGAAAATTTGGGGTATATTACAAAAAGTCTACCAACCTTTGATCATCGATGGACAGATTGTACTCAAGAAGAACTTAGACCTAGAAATAGAGGAGTGGAAGACTCCTCAGAAGAAAATCACTCTCTTGCACTTCATACAAAGAAAGGAGGAAAATTCAAAAGAAACTTCAGAAAAACATTCAAAGATGAAAAGGCTTCATCAAACCGAGGTTATAATCAAAGACTAGATGTTTCATAAATTCAGTGCTTCATATGTGACAAATATGGACACTATGCAAGAAATTGTCCAACCAGGAAGAAGGGAAGACAATATGATTTATTGCCGACATTGATCCATATCCACCTCAAAATAATGAAGATAAGAGACATGAGGAGTACTTCCTCTAAGCTATAAACATGACTACAAACCTAGGTAAATCAGTTGATCAATAATTTTATAGTTGATTTCATTTTTTGATGGAGGATATTCTCCCTAGTATGGGAGCCCTCAAAGACTTGGATAATTATCCCTTTTATTGGACTCCAAACCATACTTGATTAATTATTATGCGAGACAAGAAAAGATGTGTCCTCAAAGAAGATATACCCTTTTTAAAAGACCCAGAGAATCTCAAATGGAGATTGATAGTGAGACAATACCTTCTCCCCCTTCAACAGTTCAGACAGAGACATACATTATTCTAGCTAATCCAGTTGCTCCAGTTGATATGTCTAGATATATTATAGTAAGGGCATAAAAAGGCATTCTTAGGACTCTTATAGAAGGCATAGAAACATACAAGTCCCTCAATGAACACCTTGAGAAAGAAAATAAAAAAATCAAAGCTATTCTTCAATCATGAGCCATTTTATTGAAGAAAAAACAAGAGAAAAAAGTATGATACCATAAAAATACCAGTGTATCTTAAAGAATGATGTATAAGATATTATTCAAAAACTAGAAGGTAAGTATGTGGTAACTTCCAAGTGGATCTATGAGAGAAAGAATGCAGCTGATGGAAATGTCAAGAAATGCAAAGACAAAGGATTCTCACAAACAGATGGAGTTGTCTATGATGAGACACTTGATCTAGTAAACCCGATACACTTCTATCCGTACTACCATCCATGAGTTGGAAACTATATCATAAGAATGGATTCTAGATGATTTTGGGTTTGAGAAGGAGTGTTGTTGATTAAAACCTATATTATTACAGTGTTGGTGACAAGAGCCTAATTTTGATGACTTATTCAGAAAGTCTTTGTTGTTGAAAACAAATAAGCATTAACTTTTGATTTCAAGATGAAGGATCTAGGTATGATGCTCTACTTCCTGGAAGTATGAAAAAGAACCAATGATATTTTCCTGAGTTAAGGAAAATATATAATGGGAATATTAAAGAAGTTTAGCTTGGTAGAATACAAAAACACCATGATAGATTTGAAGAAAATGGTTGATGCTGATTCAAACGAGATTGATCCACAATTGATTGGATCATTGATGTATCTATTTAACACTAGATCAAATTCATGTTATGCAATGAATGTACTTAGTCAATCCATGAGTCAACCGAGACAGACACACTGGATAGTAGTAAATCATGTATTAAGATATATATGAGGCACAGTTGGATATGGCTTGATATATGCCTCCAGTGTGAACTTGAGTTTGCAGGATATCCAGATATAGATTGAGCAGAGAGTACAGTGGACTGAAAGAGCACATCCAGTTGTTGTTTTACCATGAAGTTTGCCATGATTTCCTAATGCAGCAGGAAACAAAACTATGTGGCCTTGAGTACCATAAAAGAAGAGTATATAGCATCAAATGTGAGAATCCATATGGCTTCACAAGCTTCTGACAGATTGACTTGACCATGATATGGATCCTATGATGATAACCGAGAGCTGTGTGTAAATATCTTTGAGAACCCAGTGTTTCCTGATGGATCAAAACACGATGAGATGAAATATATTTATATCAGAGATATCATGTAGAGGAAAATAGTACACATGCAATACCTTCCTACACATCAGCATATTGCAGACATATTCACCAAATTAACTTGGTGAAGAATGCCTCCCTAGTTGATAGGGAGTGTTGATGACTCTAGCCAAGACAAAGTTCAAAGTACATCCATGTGAGACTTTGCATGATGAAGAATTCCACCCTAGCTGAGAGGGAGTGTCGATGATTGCATCTACGTGAGACATTCTCCGGCTTACAAACCTGAGAGAAAGCCCCTGAGAGGGGTGTGTGGTTCCTATCTGAGACAGATCTGGAATGAAGAGATGGCCTCCTCCTTACAAAGAGTTGATAAGAACTCCAGATGATTCTCTTTTGTAATGCAGTGAGAAAGGATATCTGTAGAGTTGGACGTGCCTGTGGTTGAGCACAAGGTGAACATGTGAAATCACAAAGAGTTGGTTGCATAGTCATGAGAACATAAATGAAGATGATATATTATCCTCCTCTGAGTAGAGAGTTGATGAGAAAATCCAGATGACTCTCTTGTGTAAAGTAGGAAAGAATATCTGTCAAGTGGATTTGCTTGTGGATGAGCACAGGTGAATGTGATCCTAGTGGTTGAGCACTAGAAGTGGTTCTACTGTGTAATGCAATGAGCCAAGATGTATGGACATCCATATGGATGTGCGCCTAGTGGATGAGCACTAGTGGGTGTATTATATCCCTTGCTATATTGTTCAATATTCAAACCTTCTTGTAACCCTAATTGTAATTTAAAGGGTACAGGTCGGCCCCACCTTAATGTAATTGTTAATTAATGTAAAAGTTAATTAATCTAGTCAATATTAATTATATTATGAGATAGAGAGGTAGGCTCTGTTGTGCCAATAAACACTTCTATTGACAAGTTCAGTTTAGTATAAGTAAAGGTAAAATCTCCATTGAGAAATCATACCTTTCATGTGAGTTTGGAAATTTCAGCAAGTACAACTTCTTGGGAAAAGTGCACACCTCTCTTGGGCGCTAGTCTTCTAGGGTTTGAGCACCCTCTTGTGTGCTAGTTTTTTTTATTGGTGGTGAAGGAATTTCTCTAGAAGAATATAAAAAATGATTTAGTTGGGTTTTCTTCCCTTGTTGAGAAGAGTTTCCCAGGATAATTCTTGTGTTCTTGTGCATAGTGTTTCTTCTTGTGATATTGGTTGTTGCAAAATTAATGGTTATGGTTAAGTCAAACGCTAAAATGGAATGAACTTCATGCTCAAACTTTATCATAGAAAAATTAACACACAATGCACATATGCATGAGAAAATTGGTGGAAGTACAAATGTAGCATAAATCCACATAAGTTTATCACTTAGATTTTTTTTTTTGTTCTAGTTGAGGTTGCGGCAGAAGTTGTGATCGTAGCAGAGCAACAGACAAATGGCATTGGTGATCACAACATATGAAGTATGTTGGGATTGTCATAACGATAATGAATTTGAGTGGGGGAGGGTGTAATACTTGACTTGTGCATGTCCACCCCTCCACTGAAGGCTTGGATGGATGAGTTTGGAAAGAGATCTCTCGGTTCAGTTGATGAAGACAAAATATTTCCTATATGGAAAAGACGAGATATTTGGGTTTACACCGTGCCAAAGACGTCTTCACCAAGAATACTTGTGACAAAGGTCGATATGGTCAACATGGTGACTTAACAAAAGAAGTGAGCTAGGTGGGTTCTTCATAGAAGCTATGGGCATCCCACTGAAGAAACAGATGGTTAAATGAAGGTGGATGCCCCATGGAAGCCATGGGTGCCCCACCAAAATTTAGAATGGTTGAAGACGATGGATGCTTTGAAAGCATGAGCACCCATCTAATTGAATGAAGAATGAAATCTGGGAATCTCAGATCCCTTAGGATGCACTTGATCAAATGATGAAGGAAATAACAAATGAGTTCCAATATGACTTGGGCACCCAAAAACAAAAAATGATGGGTCGACTAAGTTAGAGCATGCCCAGGAAAAAGGAACATGCTCTTTGTCAATTTATCTCAACAAGTAAAAGTGGACATATCCAAGGGGTGGGTTGCTCTGGGTTCAATGGACACCTCACTTAGCAAGGCCATGCACTTATATAACTAAGCGAGCGAACCATTTGGCAATTCATCCAACAAGGCAAGGTCGAATTTGGATACATTATTTCATAATCGTAGATTGAGAGTTTTCGACCAAGAAGGGGGTGATCTCACCCCAAGGATCCAAGTAGAGCCTATAGGGTAACTTGAGCTACCTTGGGGAGGAAGAACTGAAGAGTAGGTTTGGGCATGTCTAACTTGAAGGAATTTGTTGGAACAAATGAACTATGGTGGCGAAAGGAAGGTCATTCCAATCTGAGGCAAAGGCAAAGTCTAAACTAAGCAAGAGGGAAAATGCACTAAGGCAGAACCGAAGGAATTGTAGAGACAAATTATGAAGGAATTTCGTTCAGACTGATGCAATGAAGGAAGAGTGCATGAATGAAGCTGACCAATTATTAGTTGTATGGTCTTCACACAGGTTCTTTGTAAGAGAGAAAAATATCCTTTATGTAAACTTTCTTTATGTATCACGATTTTTTGGATCGACACAATATTGTTATATTTGTTGTAAAGAATTATTTTGGGTATTGGGAAGGTTTGGCCACCCACTCACATGTTTATTTTTCACTTGTGTATGAATGGTTTCTCTTGACTTGAAGCTAAGTATAAGAAAAACAAAAATATAACTAAGTAATAAACAAGACAAGATGAAAGCATAGACTGGGTTGAGTAATTCGGTTTGGCCTTTCTCTCAAATGAAAGATGTTGGTTCCGCACAATGATTGGTAATTATGGGTGTTCTTTGTTACCCAACAGTATGTTCATCAGGGTTAGGCCTATGGTCTACTCTTTTTTTTTTTAATGAAATACAAATACAAAGAAAGAGACACTCACTATGGAGTTGCAATGGACATTGTGGCCTAAATGACTGCTATAGAATCACATAAATCATCTTTCATTCCTATATATCCCACTCATAGATGCCCCCCTCAACTATTGAACAATAAAAATACAAAAATAATGGACTCCCTTCCTTTTGTGGCAGTCAAAAGTATTTAGCATAATAGTCATTTAGGGTTTGTATTAAGATTTTTTTCATTCATAAATCCTTAATTAGTGTTAGGGTTTTGGACCCACATGTGACCACATGTGTGAGTAATGGGGGTTGACATGACATCCACTTAATAATGTGGTGTTAAACAAAGCAGGTCAACTTGCAGGAAGCATAACTTTCACATATGAACTCAGATTAAGGTGATTTTTGCACCATTTTGAAGCAGACCCCTTCTGCCCTCCTGGTAGGTACATCATCGACCTCCTGGTCTAAGGACCATTTAATCACTCCTCCGAGTTTAATTATCTATTTTGATTCCCTTCTAGAATCTCAATCTCTTGATCCACAGGTACTCCTCTTTCCCCACAGTCATTATACAAGACCGTGAACTCTTTCCCCATAGTGTCCCGATCTCTTGAGTCCTTGACTCTACGACCTTTCGATCTTCGAAATGTCGATTTTTCGAGAAGGCTTTCCTTGCATTAGCCCCTCTGGCTATGCCCCTATTCCATGTGACCACTCCTCATAAGACCACAATCTTATTTTGGGGTTTACCAATACGAGAGCCTGACCTCTTGTCAACGGGACTCCTGAATTCCCGATTTTTGATTTGCCGAAATGGCCTCCTTTCGAAAAATATCCTAAAATCCTGGATTTCTGCCATGCATTCTCCCTCAGATGGACGGTCCTCGTCGTTTCACGATTTCATGACTTGTGACCCCCAGTGACACAAATCTACTGCTAACTTGAAACCCCTGTAGCTGAAATACCGACGGGTTCCTTGATCTCCGTCACGTGTCCTCCACGGATGGATGACTATGATCTTTTCAAGACTTTGCCAGGTGTGAAGTCGAAATGCTCACCTCTGTGAGTCCCAGTGTTCGAATCCCCGGTGTGGATGATCTTGCAACATACGTCCTCCTTCCAACGGACGGTCCAGATCTATTTCTCTATTTTAGGACTTTCACCATGGAGTGTCCCGACCTCTCGTCAACAAGACCTCCCAAATCCTGAACTCCAAAATCCCGATGCCAACTCCTCTTTCGGGACTTTCGCCTCTATTCACGAAGGCTTAACCCTTGTGAAACTCCTGATAGATCCAATGCTTTTTGACAGTTCTGAGCAAGATCCAGCGGCTCAGAATATCTTATGTTGTATGCGCCTCCTACATTGTTCCCTGAACGTGGAAATCCAATGGTCCAGATCTCTTTATCGGCCTGATCTGACGGTCGTTGTGGTCCTCCTAAGCACGCACTTTCTTCCTAGACTTGGAATAATTTCCAAAAGCCAAAGGTCTCAACCTTTTCTCTCTTTTCCTCAGTGAACTCGCTGATATTGAGTCCCTCGCATGCGTGCATAAAAGTGTTATTGCTCCTGATCTTTACTCTCGAATCCTCAAGGGATTTTGTGAATTTTGTGCCTCTGCAAAGTATTTGTGCACATGAAGGTGTTATTCGTCCTAAGATTTCCTGTATCTTCAACCTCTAAGGAACTCAGTATTTTTTATTTCTCCCTCATATGGAGAATCTGATGTCCTCCTGACTATCCTTGCTCAAGCAACTTATTGCTAAGTCTTCAGGGTGTTCAACAACCCTGTGAAGATCCTTCTCCTTAGACTCTTCTCCAAATTCCAGAACTCAAAGAGTTCTCTCTGTGCTCTCTGGCACTTACTCAATGCCCTCTTGGCAGAGTGTCTAGAATCTTCATTGATTCTAACTTCTGTTGAACTCACATCAGATTTCTCCTTCAATGCAACCTATGCATATGCTCAATGCCCACTTGGCAGAGCACTACAGAACTCACAACAGAGTTTCTGTCTGCAACTGTCTCTCATACATAGCCTTGTCTCCAAGGTGTTTAAAAACCTTGAGGTCTTCCTCTGAGCTAATGATTTCAGCTATTGTGCCCTCCTGGAACGCCTTTGTCTGAACTGACAGAATTCAGAAATGCACCCTTTGTGCACGGCTATCAGAACCCACAGCGTTCTGTCACACTTCCTGGTGTGAAGCCTCAAAGACATCTAACCCTAAAATCAAACAACCCCTACAAATGCATACCTACAACATACATCTACAGCATATAAAGAACACACATAGACATTCATTCAACATAGAAATACTTGCAGGAAAAACTGCTTTTGTTTGTATTAATAAAAATGCCTCTTTACAAAGGTGTTCTGAGCACAAACTTTAACAAGGTCTTGAATCTTCTCAACTCTCTCTACCTACTCTGCTACCACTACTTTGATAATACAAAAAAGGTCGCCCTATCTTTTACATGAGGGGCTCTTGGAGCTCTTCCCTCCAATCTACCTACCCTATTCAATTACATTGAATGGGCTATCTAGTCCAGAATCGGATCTAGATTTCAAACTTACAAACATTCAAGGCTCCCTACAGCTATGCTTGTGCAAAGCATGGCTTTACGGCTCAACAACCTTACATTCATTTAATTACATTCAAATTCAAATTTTGAAATGAGGTTTGTGCCTCTCTTTATTAAATGCGTGCACTGACGTGGGTTGGATGGCTAGCTGATTGACATGGAGAGATTCTCCTACATCATACTCCTTAGCTGCAAAATTCATGAGCTCCTACTCATGAGCTTCCCATCTCAGCTATTGAAATCCTCCTGGATCCCAAACAATCTTATGGAGCTATTCATCTACTCCATCTCTCTGTTGTTTTTTATTCTTCTATGTTGTTGCTTCTCTGCCCAGCTTATCCTTGCTGGTGGTCTCTACTGACTCTATCATCAGCCTTATGATCTTCTCGATCACTTCGTCCAACTTCTCCAGTGGCTGGACCTGTTCATGCAGTCTCCTCTGCTGCAAAATTTTTCTGCAGATGGACATATCACAATGATCTCCCATGCCATCTCCTTTATCTTCTATGGAACTAAGTGTCCACTCTGCTATAGACTTCATCTCCACAGTCTCCTCACTGAACTGTTGTTCAACTTCCTCTTCTGCTAGTTCTCCTACTGGCTGAATTCCAGCTTCACCCAATTGCTCCTCAACCTGGAATTTCTCTTCATCATCTGCTGCATACCTCGGTACTATAGTATTCACCAATTCATCTCCTTGGTTGAAGTCTTTGAGTGATTCCTCAAAATGCTCCTCTGCTTGCTCCGGATTGTTCAGCCAATCCTCCAACATCTCCAGCTCCATCTCCCATGGAGTGAGTACCACATCTACCTGCTCTTCTTCTTTGACAATCACAACTGGATGGTCTTGTTTTGTTGTCGCTACTTCGTCGACAATGCAGATTTCTACCTCAACTGGGCTAAGTGGTAAGAATACTTCAATTCCCCCAATCATTAGAAGATTTATCCAATCTTCCTTCTTTGTCAGCTACATCTACTGATACAAATCCATCTCTGAGCTCATCTGCTCTGTCAGCTCCTCGGGCTGATTCAAACTCACCTCTGAGTTCATGAGACCTTCAAACAATCCCATTTATGTTCCCATGCCCACCTGGCACTTTGGAAACTTTCTACTGCCCTCCTGGAAGTCTATGAGATCCCGCAATAACCTCATATCATTGCCCTCCTAGCAATGTGAAATTCCCTAGATATCCTCATGACAGTCTGTGAGATCCCGCAGAAATATCAACTCCTTGCCCTCCTGGAAATTGGGAATTTCTGGGCTTCCCTCCTGGCAGTCCTTGAGATCTTCAGCCGATCCCAATTCATCTTTAGCATCACTGAGATTTCTCCCAGTCTCTGGTTCACATACATGAACCATCTCCTCAGTTCCATTGAGGTTTTCATCATGCCTCAACCATCCTCTTAACAGCCTACACTATCTTTAGCCATCAACTCATTGACTGGCCATTTTATTTTTAGCTTCCTCATGGGCCATTCATATACCCATCTCGACTTGGTGTTCTATTACATCCCAAATTCAATTTCATCCATCCTTGCCCTCATCTCGGCAATTTCTTCATCCCATTCATCTTTGCTCATCAGCTCTAGGTCTTTCCTTCCAACACTCGTATAGGATTTAGTAGCCATCTTGTTGTTCTTGTCTTCTCTCCTCACAAACTTGCTGCTATCACTCTAGACCCTTGAGTGTTTCCAACCTCTTCCATAGTCTTCCTGACTGTCTCCTTGATTTTTTCCTACCCGCAAACAATCATCACAGAGTCTCCAACACTCTGTCTTCCTTTTCTTTCTCTCTACCTGAAATATACAAATTGATGTGTATCAGAGTGCTCTTTTGCCTCCAGCTTCCCTTGCCTGAAATCTACAGACAAGATTCAGGCTCTAATACCAAAATTTGACGCAGAACCCTTCTTCCCTCCTCGCAGGTACAATGTTGACCTCCCTATCTAAGAATCGTTTAATCACTCCTCTGAGATGAATTATCTCTTTTGATTCCCTGCTAGAATCTCAATCTCTCGATCCACAGGTCCTCCTCTTTCCCCACAGTCACTGTACAAGACCGTGAAATTTTTCCTGAAATGGAATTTTGGGTTTCGGAATCCTCAGTGTCCTGATCTCTTGAGTCCTTGACTCTATGACCTTCTGATATCCAAAATGCCGATTTGCCGAAAAGGCTTTCCTTGCATTAGCCCCTCTGTCTATGCCCCTATTCCATGTGACCACTCCTCATAAGACGACAGTCTTATTTCGGGGTTTACCAATACGAGAGCCGAACCTCTTGTCAACAGGACTCTCGAATTCCCAATTTCCGATTTGCCAAAATGGCCTCCTTTAGGAAAATCTCCTGAAATCTCGGATTGATACCATGCGTTCTCCCTCAAATGGACGGTCCTCGTTGTTTTGCGATTTTGCGACTTGCGGCCCCCAGTGACACAAATCCTCTGTCAACTTGAAACCCCTGTAGATGAAATACCGATCGGTTCCTCGATCTCTGCCATGTGTCCTCCATGGATGGACGACTGTGATCTTTTTAGGACTTCGCCAAGTGTGAAGTCGAAATGCTCACCTCTGTGAGACTCAGTGTTTGAATCATCGATGTGGGTGATCTCACGACACGCGTCCTCCTTCCAACGGACGGTCCAGATCTATTTCTCTATTTCGGGACTTTCACCATGGAGTGTCTCGACCTCTTGTCAACAAGACCTCCAAAATCCTGATGCCAACTCCTCCTTCGGGACTTTCGCCTCTGTTCATGAAGGCTTAACCCTCATGCAACTCCTGACAGATCCAACGGTTGTCGGCGGTTGTGAGAAAGATCTAATGGCTCAGAATCTCTTTTGTTATATGCTCCTCCTACGCTGCTCCCTGGACATGGAAATCCAACGGTGCAGATCTCTTTCTCGGCATGATCCGACGATAGTTGTGCTCCTCTTGAACATGTGCTTTCTTCCCAGACTTGGAAGAATTTCCAAAATCCAAAGACATCAACCTTTTCTCTCTTTCCTCAGCAAACTCTCTGATCTTGAGTTCCTCGCCTACACGCATAAAAACATTATTCCTCCTCATCTTTACTCTCGAATCCTCAAGGTATTATGCGACTTCTGCACCTCTGCAGAGTCTCTGCGCACACGAAGGTGTTATCCGTCCTGAGCTTTCCTATAGCTTCGACCTCTAAGGAACTCAATATTTTTTCTTTCTCCTTTAGATGGAGATTCTGATGTCCTCCTGATTATCCTTGCTCAAGCAACTTATTGTTGAGTCTTTAGGGTGTTCAACAACCGTGTGAAGACCTTTCTCCTTGGAATCTTCTCCAAATTCCAGAAATCAAAGAGTTCTCTCTATGCTGACTGGAACTTACTCAATTCCCTCCTGGCAGAGTGTCTAGAATCTTCAGTTGTTCTGACTTCTGTTGAACTCACAACAGAGTTCTCCTTCAATGCAACTTGTGCATATGCTCAATTCCCACTTGGCAGAGCTCTACAGAACTCACAGTAGCGTTTCTATCTGCAACTGTGTCTCTCATATACAACCCTATCTCCAAGGTGTTCAACAACCTTGAGTTCTTCCTCTGAGCTAATGATTTCAGCTATTGTGCCCTCCTGGCATGCCTTTATTTGATCTCCCAGAATTCAGAAATGCACCCTCTGTGCACGGCTATCAGAACCTGCAGCATTCTGTCACACCCTCCTGGTGTGAAGCCTGAATGACCTATAAACCTGAAATCAAACAACCCCTGCAAGTGCATACCTACAAAATACATCTACATCATATAAAGAACACACATAGACATTCATTCAACACAGAAATACTTGCAGGAAAAACTGCTTCTATTTGTATTAATAAAAATGCCTCTTTACAAAGGTGTTATGAGCACGAACTTTAACAAGGTCTCGGCTCTTCTCAACTCTCTCTGCCTACTCTTCTACCACTACTCTGATAATACAAATAAGGTCTCCTGATCTTTTACATGCGGGGCTCTTTGAGCTCTTCCCTCCAATCTACCTACCCTATTCAATTACATTGAATGGGCTATCTAGTTCAGAATTGGATCTAGATTTCAGCCTTACAAACATTCAAGGCTCCCTACAACTATGCCTGTGAAAAGCACGGCTTTATGACTCAACTGCCTTACATTCATTTAATTATATTCAAATTCAAATTTTGAAATGAGGGTTGTGCCTCTCTTCATTGAATGTGTGCGCTGATGTGGGTTGGTTGGTTGGCTGATTGACATGGAGAGATGCTCCTGCATCACATTCAAAAGCTTACGATGTATAGAACAATATAAATCTTGCATGAGCTAACCTCATCAAATTTTTTCCCTCAAAAGGTGTTGTTTTATGCCTCAAATCGGCTCTTAAAGTTTGCAGAGCCTAGATCACCCAGCCAAGACTTGCCCTTAAAATGGGCCCTGCAAGCCAATTCTTCAAAATTTTCCACCGAAAAAACATTAGATAGATAACTGAGTATATAATGATACATTCCATATCACTTTTCTATTTAGGTTATAGAGACCAAGAATCTCATCGATGAAACCAAGCTACAACTAAAGTGAGGGTGGTATCTACGGTGTCATGGGCACATCCAACCGGACAAGGCTCATCCTTTAATAAGGCATTGTCATTTCTTTCCAATAATTCAATGGATCAGTTACTCCAACCAAAGAACGAGATCACTCAAGGCTTGATTTCAAGGAAGAAGGACATTCTAAAGCTATCTAAGACACTTTACAATTTCATTAAAGAAAGTGAAAGAATCTAGGAGCAAGCGCTTGTAGAACCCGTCAATCTATATTCGAGGTGTTATTCTATGTTATATTTTTCCTTGAGTTTCAAGGGAACCTTCTATAACATGAACCAAGTTCTTAGTAGTCTGTTCCTGTGTTTCCATTGAAGTTTTCGTAACATATTCACACAGGTTCCTTTAAAATAGGAGGCATGGAATAATGAAATAATTTTGCGTTAATTTTTGTCGAGGGTATAAATCCTATGATTCAATAGCATTATATCCTAAGTTTTAAACTAAAATCAGCTTCCCTTTGGTCATGAGACAAGAAACGATCCCTCTCTTGAAGGAAGGCAAGTTAGAAGGCCATAAATGATCCCTTGATGGTTTAGTACATGGTCTTTGTAAGACCTCCGATATTTTCTATGGACTCTCTTCTATTTTTCAAAGGCAATAAGTATCGGTTGAAATATAAGTATAGAGATCGATTCCTATGAGAGTGCTCTTCGTTTCCTTATTCCTTCCATAATGAAAGGAGATATATACCAATCATTATGAGGAGGCTAGTCTCCCTTATTGTGAGGTGGGCCTAGTACCCAACCTTATTTTTCCTCTAGTAAAGTAGGTTTCCTTGTCTCGGTTTTTTACATCTTTGTCTATATCTATGCTTTTAGCTAGGTAAATATGTCAATAGAAGCTTGGGATAAATTAAATCATATAGAAATTCAAGATAAACAACTATAATTAATACTTCCACTAATGTATTATATAACTGGTCAATAAAAGCTTATATTTGGGGTAAACTAACTTATATAGAAGTTCAAAATAAGCAACTATAATTAATACATGTACATAAAATACTAATTAACTCAACATGTACATAAAATACTATTTAATTGCAAGGTGACAAAGAGTACATTGTGTTTGTACTACTTTATAAAATGATTAAATTTTAGTTGTATATAGTTTAGTAGTTTATTGGTTGACCTGAATCAACTTGTAATATATTTAGTAACTTAACTTGTCTTTAATTACCATGAACTTGTAGTTTAATTAATCATTATTTATTGTTAATTGATAATATATTTTTAGAATGGATCATTAATTACTATAAATGTTTATTATGTTGTCTAGTTTAATGAATCATTAATTATCATCTATATGCAACATATTTGCTACTTTAATGAGTCATTAAATGCTATTAATTTGTAGTGTATTTAATTATGATAATTATTATTAATGTATATTTTGTTATAGTTTAATAGTTTCATAATTATTATATTTATTGTTATTTTAATGATTTCATAATTATTATATTGATATATTTTTTATTAATTTTATTTAAGCATTATATTTATTATTAATTTAATAATTTCATTTTTTTTTAGTTATTCATTATTATTCAATATAAATGTGTATGACCTGAATAATTTATTAAATATCATGAAATTGTATAATATTACTATACAATATTAATATTAATCCAATATCAAATATAAAACACTTATCATAAGTAATAAAAATCGCATTAAAACTTAAAATTTACTTAGTGTGAGAGCTTACATTAAATAATATTATACATATATAATTAGTAAATAATAGACATATGGTCTCTCTATTTGGTCAACATAGATTCTTTATATATAAAAAAAACAATGTTTATGCAATTTCCTTAAATAGAGCAACTGAGGAATCAATGTGATTGGTACAAACTATGAAATTATTGAGATATAAGGCTTCGATGATTTTCATATGTATACTTAACGTGAAATGTTTTTATTCACAAACTTATGATTCTTGTATAATTTGTGACGGAGTTTAGAATGGAATCCATAATGTAATGTGCTTGGTTTTGGTATTTTTTTCTTTTTGAAATTTAGTAATATAAATTTGGTTTAAGTCACAATTTTCTTTTATTGAAATTGGATTTTGAGAGTATAAATGGATTCAGCATGTTGAAAAATCAAAGAAGCACTAAGAGTATACAGATTTAACTATTCAAATCTAGAGATCCAACAATGTCTAACCAAATTAATATCCCTAAAAAAAAATCTAAACCTTGAATTTTTAGACTACACCTAATGTAATGGAAAATGTTTCATAAAGGATTAAGATGTAATAATGGACATTTCCATGGAACTTATTAAGATAAGAATGACCATATCACCATCATAAAGTGCTTGTAGTCGATCATTTAATGATATATATTATTATTTCCTAATTGAGGTAGATTATTTAATGATATGTGTTATTATTTATCCTACTGTAAAGCAATTTTCTATTGTTTAAATTGCATTTTTGAATGCATGCATGGATTCAACATACTGGAAAATATTAGGAGCACTTGAATTATACAGACTCAATATTATCTGAATTTTATGAGCATAGTGAAATGACTATAGATTATTAACAGGTAAAACCGGTTTTCTATTCCATAAGGAAATAAGCTGAAACTGTAAAATGCAGTGGAAACAAGCTTGTTGGAATAGTGACGGTTTTGCACTCATTCGCAAGAAGATGATTACAATGAGGCTCTGAAGGCCTTTTTACAATAAACGTGAATTCCAAAAACCCTAGACATCCAAAAACCTAACCCTAGGAGATGAAGCACCAAAAGTCATGTGGGCCCCGTTTGGGTAAGTTAGTACATCAACTTCCCCGAGTCATAACTTTTGCATACAATCTTTGTTTTAGGCGTATGATAGCCCATTGAAAAGGTATCATCAAGGAGATTCATTTTGGGGGAAATAGAAAAGGAAATTTAATATTTAACCCCGTTTTCCCAAAAAAAACATCGTTTAGGGCCTCAAAATGGCTCCAGAAGTGAAAAATTATTAAAAATAGTAAATTACCAAAATTGCTAGAAAATTGTTTTGAGTCAGTTGGAAAAGGTGGGTAGCCACCGATATCCACCTAGATCAATCCTGCCTCCTTAGGAATAAATGTTCTCCATTGTTTTGAGTTCCCCCATCAGATGAGGAAATTTCTTTTGAATTTGGCCCCAGGTGAGCCACTTGCCTTGGTGCAGGAGATGCCCTGCTTTGACGACTTGATAAAGCTCGATATTTTGTTGTTGAGTTCCCTTGATCTGTGTGTCCACAATCTGATCATTGGATGCATGTTGTATGTAGTTGGGGTTGAGCTCTATTGGTGTCAGTTGTTCTGCTACTTTTGAGGTGTCTAATAATGGTGGGAAATAAGGGCGAAGAAGATCCACATTGAACACTAGGTGTAGGCCAAGGAAAGGAGGAATCTTAAGCTCAAAAGCATTATCCCCATGGTATTGGTGATGGTGTATGCCCCATAACGTAGTGGGCGAAGCTTTCTATGGGGTCATGTAAGGTGTTCTTTCTGCAAGTGAGACCAAACTTTGTCGCCCACTTGAAACTTATGTGGCGCCCGATGTCAATCATGGCGCTTCTTGTACTTGTCATTGGACTTTTGTAGGATATCCTAAAATTGTTGGCGGATGTGTTGGATCCACTCAATGAACTGGGTGGTGTTTTAAGCTTCAGTTGGTGCAAGAGATGAGTTGGTCAAGGTGACTGCAAGGGGAAGTGAAACATCTATGGGATCCAATGGTTGGAATCCCAACCCCACCTAAAAGGGGTTGTGTTTGGTTGAGCTATGAAGGGTTCAGTTGTAGCTATGTTGGACATAGGGAAGACTCTCATCCCATGTGCGAGGGTGCTTGGAATTATACATGCAAAGGATATGCATAATCATTTGATTTGCAACCTTAGTTTCGCCATCTGTCTAGGGGTGGAAGGTCGTGGATTTGGTCAGCTTGGTGTCCAACAACGACCAGAGGCTTGAACAAAATGTGTTCAGAAATCAACTATCCCAATCTGAGATAATGGTTTGTGGGATTCCAAAATGTACCCAGACTCATTCAAATAAGAGCTCGACATTGGCCTCTGTTGTGATTCTCTTCTTGCAGGAAACCAAAATCATCATCTTAGAAAAACGATAAACAACCACAAAAACACAGTCATTTTCCCGCTTGGTGGACGAGAGGCCCGCCATGTAGTCCTTTGATATGGATTCCCATGGCCTGTCAGGAGTATGAAGAGGGGTCTACAGGCCCTGTTTCGTAGTGGTTTGATGCAGACCTATCGGCCCTCGGGCCGAGATCCACTCACAGGATCGTTTGGATTCTCCTTTGAGCCGAATTGGCTCTTTCGGATTCGCTGCTGGAATCTCTTTTTGAATTAATCCACAGGTCTTTCGGGAAGCTCCCCTGTTCAAATAGCGTTAGGCGCGAGCTCCTTTCTCCCCAAGTAACCACTGCACTATGACCAAGGCCCAATTCCAAGGGCGCTTGTTGCAAATCGCAACTCTCAAGTTCGTGAGTTGAAACTCCAACTCTTCCTCCTCCAATTCCGCAATACCTGAAATGTCGATATAGGTATGGGTCTCCTCTGTCAGCTCCTTCCTTGCATGACCGCTAGCTAGGCTAAGCACTAGCACCTCTCATCTCTCGCACCTTTGCGAGTTCAAAGGTCGAACCTTGGCACCTTTCTTTCATGAACCCTCAAGAGGCGATGTTGACTTTTCTCCTCTCATTCCCGCTACTCGTGACTTCGAGATTCGAAGGGTCGAGCTCACGTACTCTTATCTTACAAATCCTCGAGATGCGAGAGGTCAACGGGTGTTGACTCCCTCCACTAGGAGATGTGTGTTCGCCTGTCTATTTCCCGGGTCCACTTTGTGGTTTTGCCATGTGTCCCTCAGTGCCTCGGCTCTTGGTACTTCGCAACTTCTACAGTTGAGGCGAGGTCCTTCCAACCTTCAAACCTTAGAATACGCGAAATGCGTGATGAGGCTCTGGTCCAATGGTCCTCCCTCAACCCGGATCCAATGGTTGTCTTTTCTCCTTGCGACTTCGCTAGTCGCGACTTGGAGAACCCAAACTTTGGGCTCTCACCTTATGAACCCCCGAGTTCGTGAGATCCCTTGATCTCTTCCACCTATCCTCCTCCTAATGGACAGTTGCGATTCTCTCGCGATTTTGTGACTTCGGAACTTTCAGGACAAAAGTCTCGACCTATTATCCTTTGATATGCCAAAATGGTGAATTTTCGACACGTCCTCAACGCGGGTCCCATGATGGAACTTCCTGCCTTTTTGGAGTTCTCGGACTTCACGACTTCACGAATCCTAATGCTAAACCTTTAGTTCTTCAACCCATGAAAACCCGAATTGGTCAATGAAGGTCTGACCTCTGTGTCGGTGAGTATGCCACCTATCCACTCTCAGATGAACGGTCCTGATTCTCTTCGCAGCTTTGCCACTCGCGAAGTTGAAGGGTTTCTCTTTTTGACCTCCGATGTTCAAATCCTCGATAAGGGTGATCTCGCGACATGTGTCCTTACAATCAGACAACTCAGATTCTTTTTCTATTTCAGGACTTCGCCTTTCGCAACCTCGCGAATCTTGAGGAAAGGCTTTGAATTCTCCAACTCACGAAACCCTGAAATGCGATTTTGTGAGTGATCCAACGACCCCTATTGGTTGAATCCTATGGTCCAATTTCTCCTGAGTTGGCATGCAGGAAAAAACCCACCATAACCTTCTTGCTACTCTGCAAGATCTAACGGCTCCCAGGACTTCGCGAATTCTCCACGGAGAATTTTGATCGTCAATTTCCTCCTTGACAATTTCTGCGAAATGAACACGGTATCTCCTTTCAGAACTTGTCCTTCTGCGAAACAATGTCGCTGCGCCTCCTTCTAATACTTCAAGGCACTGGTCCTCTTTGAGCGTCTCTTCGACAGCTTCGAAGATCCTATCCTTCCTGAGCTTGATTGAAAAAATCCTCAAGTCCTTTGGGGAAAATTCCTGCGTGCACTCCTTGCGGCAATTCTTCAAATACTTCCAAGTATTTGAACTTCTTCGAATCTACGCACTCCCTGCGACTGCAGTCTTTCAACAATTTCACTCAGGTTATAACTCTGAGACTTCACTCGGCCTGTGCACTCCTTGCACGGCTCCTATGCTTAACTTTCACTTCTACGAGGATGAGAATAACGTTATCTCTTCTGAGCTTTTAGAGATGAAACTCTAGACTCTTGTCAATGCACGCCTTGCGGACAACTTCACTACACTCCTTGCAGAAAAACTCTTTCTCAGACAGAGAAACAACTGAAACTCATTCTTTACTCTAACTTTCTTCATATTTCAGACATTTAATATGAAATCATACATTCATGCATCAAAGAAAATGCATAACAGAGAGTAAACAAGCATGTATCAATCAGCATGTGCAAACATAGAAAGCAATTGAACACCATGAGTCTGAACTAAAGATATTTGTATTAATCCAGAACTTTTGTACATGGGTTTTTACTTTACACAACTCTCTACTTCTTCTCTCCTATGTTCTCTTGATTGATTATGCTGCTAATGTTACAATGATACAAGTGAGGGTGTCTATATCTGTTTTCCCTCCGACTCCTAAAACTGTCTAATCTACGAATTCAAAGATACCTACTTACATTTACTAGCATAAATGCCTCTTAGTCCTTCAGACGAGAGTGGGACGCTCAAAGTATGATTACAATCTACGAGTATGCCCTTTCTTAATTATTACATTTAAGTTTGGCGCATCCAACTTCAAAACATTTCAAACATTTTATCATGTGCCAAAATTCATTGGCGCTTGCCCCACACTCGCTTGATGTTGGCAATGCTCCTGCATCATACTCCCTCGCTTGAAAATTTTCATGGTCTCCTGTCCATGAGCTCTTGCACGGTGTGCCCATGCTTCTAGCTCTCTGCTTCATTCTCCTAGCTGGCATATTAAACTAGATGTCCCTTCCACTTGACCAAGTATTCAAAGTATTTCTTTCTCCTGATCCTTTTGCTAACTCTTTTGTCCAGTATGATTTCCATCTGTGTCTTCTCTACAACTGGCATCTGTTTAGTCAGTTGAACCTATGGTTGTTCATCAGTTTTTCATGATTTCTCATCTTTGTATGGGTACAAATCTGAGACATTGAATATAGGATAAATTCCAATCCCATCGGGTAATTCAATCTCATAAGAATTTGCCCCAAATTTCTTCAAGACCTTACATGGTCCGATCTTTTTCATCTTCAGTTTGTTATATGTCCCCTTCGAGAATCTTTCCTTTCTCAGATGTGTCAGAATCAAATCACCAACCTCAAATTGAATTTATCTCATGTGTTTATCTGCTCTGCGCTTATACTCTTGGCTCGAGTTCTGCAATCGCTCCTTCACCTGGCTGTGAAGTTCCTTCATCGCTTCTGCAAAATCTTCTGCACTAACACTCCTAGTTTCATTATGTTCTGAATCTCTCAATTCATATACTCCTCTTGGCTGCATCCCATAAACAATTTGGAATGGACTCTACCCTGTGCTTCTATTTAGTGAGTCATTATATGCAAATTCCGCCTGTGGTAGAATATTGTCCCACTGATTGTGGTGTTCTGTCACCAAACTCCTCAGCAAGTCTCCCAAACTTATGTTCACAACTTATGTCTGTCCATCCATCTAAGGATGATAAGATGAACTGAACGACAAGTTCATTCCTATATTTTTCCATAATGTCCTCCAAAAGTGTCCCACAAACTTAGTGTCTCGATCCAAAACTATGCTCCTTGGTAAGCCGTGAAGTCGAATGACTTCTTTGAAAAACAGATTTGCAATGTGAGTTGCGTCACTGGTTTTCTGACACGGTATAAAGTGTACCATCTTAGAAAATCTATCTACCACTACAAATATTGAGTCAAACCCTCTTTTTGTTCTCGGTAGCCCCAATATTAAGTCCATGTTGACTGCATCCCACGGCCTGTCAGGTATGGGTAACGGTTAATAAAAGCCTGCATTCTGTCTCTTCCCTTTTGAATGCTGACAAATTCTACATCAGTCCATGAATCTTTTGATGTATTCTCTCATTCCTAGCCAATAATATGACTCATTTAGCTTTGAGAACGTCTTGTCATGACCGAAATGCCTGGCCAATCCTCCACTGTGTTTCTCCTTCAGCAAATTCTCCCTCATGGAGCATTTTGGAATACAAAGTTGATTACCCTTAAACATTAATCCTTCCTGGATCATGTATTTTGTCCATTGGCTTATGTTTCTGAGAATTGGATTCTCAGATGCTTCATATGCCTCCTTAAAATCTAGATCATCTCTATACATGTCCCTGAGATCATCAAAACCCAGTGTTTTGACTCTGAACTCCTACAACAACAAACATTTCCTGCTCAAAGCATCAACAACTTTGTTAGCAGTTCCATAAATATGCTTAGTTACAAAAGTAAAGTTATGCATGTATTCAAGCCATTTAACATGTCTTTGATTCAACTTCTCCTGTTGAGTCGCAAATTGCAAAGCATGATTGTCACTGTATAAGACAAACTCCTTAGGGATTAAGTAATGCCTCCATTTCTTCAATGCCTGAATAATAGAATAGAACTCCTTGTCATACGTGGAGTATTTCACCTTTTCTTCATTCAGCTTCTCGTTGGAGTATGCTATCGGCCTGTCTTCTTGGCTCAAGACTGCCCCTATTGCAAATCCACTTGCATCACATTTTACCTGAAATGTCTTTTTAAAATCCGGCAACACCAAAATTGGTTGTTCTGTGATTTTCCTTTTCAACAAATTAAAACTTTTCTCAGCCTCTTCTGTCTAGTAAAAAGACTTGTCTCTCTTCTTCACTATGTCTATCATCGGTGCACTAATTCCACTGAAATTCCTGATGAACTTTATGTAGAAACTAGCCAATCCATGAAAACTTATCACCTCAAAGATACTTTTCGGTGATGGCCAATTCTTAATCACCTCCACCTTATCTGGATCCATCCTCAACTTATCTGCAGAAATAAAAAACATCAAATAAATGAGTTTTGTCTTCATGAATGAGGATTTATTCATGTTTATCAGTATCTTCTCTTGCTGTAGCCTCTTCATCACTGTAGCCAAATGTTTCAAATTCTCTGCCTCTGTTTTACCGAAAATCAGTATGTCATCAAGATACACAATGACAAATTTTCCGATGAAATACTTTAGGACTTCATTCATCAACCTCATGAAAGTACTTGGCAGGTTTGTTAATCCAAATGGAATAACAAGCCATTCATACAACCCTTCATTAGTCTTGAAGGTTATCTTCCATTCATCACCTTCTCTAATACGAATCTAGTGATATCCACTTTTCAAATCAATTTTTGAAAAAAAATTGGCCCCACTCAAGCAATCCATCAAATCATCCATCCTTGGCAATGGAAATATGTACCTGATGGTTATCTTGTTGATCGCTCTCGAGTCAGTACACATCCTCTAGCCTCCATCTTTCTTTGGATAGAGCATTGTCGAAACAACACATGGACTCAAGCTTTCTCTAACCAACCCCTTGTCCATTAAATCATGGGCCTGTCTTTTGACCTCTTCATTCTCCTGCGGCTTCAATCTATACGCTGCCTTGTTTGGTAAACTAGCTCCAGGTATGAGATCAATATGATGACTCACACTTCTGATCGATGGCAACGAACGAGGTAGTTCATCCACTCTATGTCAACAAACTCTTCCAATAGTTTATGAACCTCTTCCGGTAAATCGTCTACCCTTGTACTAGTTAAAACAATTTTAGGCTTCCTGACCACAATGAATTGCGGTTCCTCCTTCTTCTTAACCTCTGTAAGAAGTTCCTTCCCACTCATGAGAAGTACAGTGTTGCTTACTTCAGGTTTCATCTCCTTATCTTTGATTGGAAGTAACATGTGAGTTCTGCCATTCTTCTCTAGGGTGTATGTGTTCTTCCTCCCATCATGAATCACATTTCTGTCATAAGGCCACGGTCTACCCAACAATAAATGACAAAAATCCATGGGAATTACATCACAGAGTGTTTCATCTCTATATCCACCTATTTTAAACTCAACTAAACATTGTTTAGTGACATTTACCTGATGTCCTTTTTGTAGCCATGAAACTTTGTATGGACTTGGATGTTCAATAGTCTCCAGCTATAGCTTTTCTACCATCTCTGTAGAAACGATATTATCTGTGCTACCACTGTCCACAATAACTTTGCATACCTTGTCCTTGGTTTTGCAAGTAGTCCGAAAAATACTATTCCTTTTCATTGGATTCTCCACCTCCTTCTCTGGTGTTAAGAGAACCTTTCGCATCATCAACGATCTTCCGCCTTTAGCATCTTCTGCCTCAACATTCCACCTCTGTGCTTTTGCAATGTGAGTTTCACCACCTTCTTTCTTTTTATCTAAACATTCATAAGATTTATGTCTGACCTTTCCACATGTGAAGCATTTCACTACTCCACCTCTTCCTCTTCCTCTACCTCTGGTACGAGGAAAAATGTTTCCATCAGCATACTGACCTCTCTGTTCGGTATGTTTCCCTCTCCGCGAGCTTCCACCTCTCTCAGTCTGAGTCCGAGGTTTCTTCCACTCTTCCTTGTTCTTTTGATTTCTATCCTGGGCAACTGATTTACCTCTAGGCTGACTTCTGCCTCAGCCTCTTTGACCTTGTTTTCGACTCAACTTCTCTTCAGCTTTTATAGCCATCTGATAAGCATCTTCCACCGTTTGGATGGTCATCATGCTCATCTCATCCTGAATGTCATATCTCAAACCATTCATGTACCTAGCAACTTTTTCATCATCACTTTCACGATGAACTCCCCTGATGTTCAACCTATAAAATTCTTCAGTGTACTCCTTCACTGTCATCATCTTCTGTCTCAAATTTTGCATTCTCCGAAACAGGGTAATTTGGTAATCCCTGGGAATGAATTTCGCCTTCATATTTGCGATCATCCTATCCCAACTCTTGATTTTCTGCTTGCCTTTGCAGCGATTGTCAGCTTGTAGCTCATCCCACCACAATGTTGCATGTCCTTTCAATCTTGTGACAACATGTTTGACCATTTTGTCTTCCTCGACATCTTCATAGTCAAATTATGTGTCCAGAGCTCTAATCCAGTCTAGAAGCTCTTCATCATCCAGGTTTCCTTCATATACTGGAATGTCCATTTTTTCCTTAGCACCCATTCTTGCAACAGCCCTAATCAAGTGTCCATTTGTTTCATCTTCGGTTGCAACTTCTTCTTCTTCATGTCCAGCTCCATCTCCACTTTCAGACTCACTGACATCTCCAACACCAGCTATGTGCCTCTGTGCTATCTCCATATCCACAAGTCTGGCGCGGATGTCACGCATCTCTCTTTCCATGGCTGGATTTGGCACCTGCCTACCCCTTCCTCTTGGCATTTCCCTTTCCTCTCGCGGATCAGGTGTTTTCCTGTCTCTTCTTCTCGGTGGCATGGATGATATTTTATTTATCTCTTTCCCTATCTGAAATAAACAAACATAGTCAAGCTATGATACCACACTGACGCAGACCTATCGTCCCTCAGGCCGAGATCCACTCACAGGATCGTTCGGATTCTCCTTTGAGCTGGATTGGCTCTTTCGGATTCGCTACTGGAATCTCTTTTTGAATTGATCCACAGGTCCTTCGAGAAGCTCCCCTGTGCAAGCAGCACTAGGTGTGAGCTCCTTTCTCCCCAAGAGACCACAACGCTATGACCAAGGCCCAATTCCAAGGGCGCTTGTCGCAACTCGCAACTCGTGAGTTCGTGAGTTGAAACTCTGACTCTTCCTCCTCTAACTCCGCGATACCCGAAATGCAGATATGGGTATGGGTCTCCTCTGTTAGCTCCTTCCTTGCATGACCACCGACTAGGATAAGTGCTCACCTCTCACCTCTCGCACTTTCACGAGTTCAAAGGTCGAACCTTGGCACCTTTCTTTCATGAACCCCCAAGAGGCGATGTTGAATTTTCTCCTCTCATTCTCGCTACTTTCAACTTCACGACTCGAAGGGTTGAGTTCACATACTCTTATATTATGAATCCTCGAGACACAAGAGGTCAATGGGTGTTGACTCCCTCCACTAGGAGACACATGTCTGCCTATCTATTTCTAGGGCCCACTTTGTGGTTTTTCCATGTGTCCCTCTGTGCCTCATTTCTCGGCACTTCACAACTTCTACAATTGAGGTGAGGTCCTTCCAACCTCTAAACCTTGGAATACGCGAAATGCACAATGAGGCTCTGATCCAATGGTCCTCCCTCGACTCATATCTAATGACTGTCTTTTTTCCTCGTGACTTCGCTACTCGTGACTTGGGGCACCCAAACTTTGGGCTCTCACCCTACGAACCCCCGAGTTCACGAGAGCCCTTGATCTCTGCCACCTGTCCTCCTCCTAATGAATGGTTTTGATTCTCTCGCGGTTTTGTGACTTCAGGACTTTCGGGACAAAAGTCTCGACCTCTTATCCTTCGATATGTCGAAATGGAAAATTTCTGACATGTCCTCAACACGGGTCCCACGATGGAACTTCCCGCCTTTTTGGATTTCTCAGACTTTGCGACTTCACGAATCCTGATGCTAAACCTTGAGCTCTTCAAGCCACAAAAACCCAAATTTGTCAATGAAGTTCTGACCTCCGTGTCGGCGAGTATGCCACCTGTCCACTCTCATATTGACGGTCCTGATTCTCTTCGCATCTTCTCCACTCGTGAGGTTGAAGGGTTTCTCTTTCTGACCTCCAATGTCCGAATCCCCGATAAGGGTGATCTCGCAACACATGTCCTTCCAATTGGATGACTCATATTATTTCGTTATTTCTGGACTTTGCCTTTCGCAACTTCGCGAATCTTGAGGCAAGGCTTTCAGTTCTCCAACTCACAAAACCCCAAAATGCAATTTTGTGAGTGATCCAACGGCCCCTATTGGTTCAATCCTACGGTCCAATTTCTCCTGAGATGGCATGCAGGAAAACACCCACCGTAACCTTCTTTCTCCTTTGCAAGATCTGACGACTCCCATGACTTCGCAAATTCTCCACGTAGAATTTCAATCATCAATTTCCTCCTTGACGATTTTTGCGATATGAACAGAGTATCTCCTTTCAGAACTTGTCCTCCTACGAAACAATGTCGTTGCACCTCCTTCTAATACTTCAAGGCACTGGTCCTCTTTGAGCGTCTCTTCGACAGCTTTGAAGATCCTATCCTTCCTGAGCTTGATTGAAAAAATCCTCAAGTCCTTTGGGGAAAATTCCTGCGCGCACTCCTTGCGGCAATTTTTCAAATACTTCAAAGTATTTGAACTTCTTCAACTCTACACACTCCCTGCGACAACAGTCTTTCAACAATTTTTCTCAGGTTATAACTCTGAGACTTCACTCGGCCTGCGCACTCCTTGCACGGCTCCTGTGCTTAACTTGCACTTCTGCGAGGATGAGAATAACGTTATCTCTTCTGAGCTTTTAGAGATGAAACTATAGACTCTTGTCAATGCATGCCTTACAGACAACTTCACTGCACTCCTTGTAGGAAAACTCTTGCTCAGACAGAGAAACAATTGAAACTCATTCTTTACTCTCTCTTTCTTTAGATTTTAAACATTTAACATGAAATCATACATTCACGCATCAAAGAAAATGCATAACAGAGAGTAAACACGCATGTATCAATCAACATGTACAAACACATAAACCAATTGAACACCATGAGTCTAAACTAAATATCTTTGTATTAATCCAGAACTTATGTACATGGATTTTTACTTTACACGGCGCTCTGCTTCTGCTCTCCTATGCTCTCTTGATTGATTATTCTACTCATGTTACAATGATACAAGTGAGGGTGTCTATATATGTTTTCCCTCCAGCTCCTAAAACTGTCTAATCTATGAATTCAAAGATACCTACTTACATTTACTAGCATAAATGCCTCTTAGTCCTTCAGACAAGAGTGGGACGCTCAAGGTATGATTACAATCTATGAGTACGCCCTTTCTTAATTATTAAATTTAAGTTTGGCACATCCAACTTCAAAAAATTTCAAACATTTTATCATGTGCCAAAATGCGTTGGTGCTTGCCCCACACTCGCTTGATGTTGGCAATGCT
This sequence comes from Picea engelmannii, assembly GCA_009831015.1. Taxonomy (NCBI): domain Eukaryota; kingdom Viridiplantae; phylum Streptophyta; class Pinopsida; order Pinales; family Pinaceae; genus Picea; species Picea engelmannii. The sequence goes on along the minus strand of ML783819.1, from coordinate 222,286 downwards.
CCTGCATCATGGTTGGCTTGGAAATAGTGTAGGCATTGCAGGACCTGATATACTTGCTAACTTCCTGTCAACATTTCAACCAGTAGAAATGTTTCTGTAGAATCACCATTGTCTTTTCGATGCCGAAGTGTCGTGTTGCACGATTGTAGTGGGCTTCCTATATCAACTTTGGTTGCTCTCTTGATGGAACATGGATATGGCCCAGACGACACAGCAAGCCATCCTGAAGATGGAAATTATCGACAACTGCGTTTTCACCCAACCTTTGGTAGGTGGTGGCGAAGTTTGGGTCTGTCTTATAAAGTTGGGGCCATCCAGAGGTCTCATGGCCGCAAGAGTCTAGCACCGTGGTGATTATCGTGATTGGTAGTCTACTGAGGCAATCAGCGACGTGATTGGTGCTTCATGTTTTATACTTGATGTTGAGGTGGAATTGTTGCAAGTATGTGGACCACTTTTGATGGCAGTCATTCTGTAATTTCCACTGTGTCTTCATGAGCTACAATGGCTTCTATTCAGTGTGGATTATTGTCTCCTTCCCAAGAATGTAATGTCTCCAGTGGCGGTAGGCTTGCACAATGGAGTACATTTATTTGTCGTAAGTAGGGTACTTATGGACAACATCTGATAGTGTATCACTATGATAGGCAACGGGGTGGTCGTGTTGAGTGAGAACAACACTGACAACATAGTCTAAAGCATCTGTATCGATCTCAAAGGGTTGTTGCAAGTCTGGTAGTGTAAGTATTTGGGCTGAGCACAAGCGTTGTTTCAAATCATCAAACTCTTGTTGTTGGGACCGACCCCACACAAATTTCATCTTACCACCACCCCTATATTAGAAAAACAGGACCACGGAGCAATAAAATAAAACAAATGCAGAAACAAAACACAGAAGACACACAATACAAGAGAGACACAGATTTATGTGGTTCACCCAGTGTGGGCTACGTCCACCAGAGAAATTGCCAGGTCCTTCCTTTATTATTATCTATCAAATGAAGGGATACAACCTACAACAAAACCCATTGTAACTTCCTCTTCTTTCTCTCACAGTCTCCTCTCTCAGAATACAATATTCACCATCATCCATAGCTGGAATACATTTCCCTCATAAAAGAGGGTTGCCTTCTAGGGAAAATAAAACCCTAATATAATCTCTACTGTTAGATCTGCGACCTTATAATGAACGGTCCAGATTTACAATGAAATTACAATATACTTTTATAAGGCAATTTTTGCTTCGGGGGCTTCGCCCCCGAACCCCCGCTTGCCCCCGGACCCC